>VMBQ01005702.1:0-64687 GCA_007657795.1 Dreissena rostriformis
TGTGTCACAATTGTCGGAAATGAAAACAAATCAATGCATGTTTTGTCTTGATGTCAAGTACCAAAGATAAGCTTATATCACATCTCTGCGGCGTGGGGATACGCGTTGGCCGCTGCCGCGCCATTTCTAGTTATTTTTAGATTTGATCGAGAATGTAACCCGCCTCCCAGTAAGACTGAATGGGTCAAGTTCGCCACGGGTACCACTTCCCCGTACTCCCAAAATTGTGTTCGTACCCAACATTTTTCGTACCCAAATTTGTTTCGTACGCAATTTTGTTTTCGTACCTAATTTTTTTCGTACCCAAATTATTTTTTTTACCCCAATTTTTTTCGTACCAAATTTTTTTTCTCGTAACCAATTTTTTTTTTGCATAAGTTTTTCGTACTTAAAATTATTGTACCCAAATTTTGTTTCGTTCCCAAAATGTTCGTACCCACATACAAAATTGTTGTGATGTAGATAAACTTAAATTTATGCGTTTATATCCATCCTCTTTAAAAGCATCGTCACATCAGTACTGTCAGTCTGTTATAAACATCAATTTCGCTTCCAGAAATAGTTTTATGTTGAATGATGGACACTGTTAGGTATAAGTTGTATTTTGGGACGAGAATATATAGTTTGTTTGAATATATTTTGTTAATGTCGCTTAATATAATGCGCGTCTTAAATTCAATAATCGAAATGTATGTTATTGATATTAAAGTTTATGAATCATGTCATTCTTAAGAACTATATCAACTGTATTTATGTCTGATTATTAAACATTTGTAATAATTTTTGATTCATAAGTTTGGTTCCTGATAAATGCCATTACTGTGCTACTCTTTGATTATTAACTTAATAGGAAGTGTAATGTGAATATTATATACATTCATAAGCATCTGCCAAGCATTCAATGTTAAGAGTATTGACCTGCTGTTTACTTTTCTTAAAAAACCAATTGTATAATACAAGGTAGCTAGCTGGGTTGCACAAATAATGTATAACCTCTGATTTACTTGCTGAATATTATTTGTATTTTTTTTCAATGAAACGAAATTATATAGAACACTCAGCAAACTGTATTATAAGGGCAAATAAAATTAACTTAATTTTACACATACACACACATATTGTTTTAAAACGCTGAATATGAGATAATTTATAATCGGTATATACTTACTTTGGTTGCAAATTCATTGTTTTCTCGGACTCAAAATATTGCAAAATAAATAGTTAGATTTTAATGTCTCACATGTGTATGATAAGTACATTTGTAAATTATGAATTCTAGACAGTGGCATCCGATAAAACAATTGATATGTATTTATGACAAGATGACCGTAAAACAAAGCCACGATAATTGCAATATTACTATTGAAGTACAGAAACCCGAAAAATTCCCTGTCTTAAAAGTGGAACTCGAATGAAACAATTACAATTACTAGAGTTTCAAGATATTATAGTTTTCAAACTGAGGACTACTTGTTTCATATAATTGCTTCATTTAAAGTCGTGTTGTTGATGTCCGCATTCACACGTATCCATAGCTGTAGATTGTCACGAAGTTAGCCCCAATCTCTCTCTGATCAGGCTTTATTAGCATGGCTTTCAAATGTTCTTGTTCTTCCTTATGAACGTCATATTAGATAAGCCATAAGTGAAACCTATAAATGGCCGTGTGTTCTGATTAGAACAAGTCAAAATTTGAAATTTCCGAAACATGAATATAGGTTAGCTATTTTTTAATTTATAAATGATTATTAAATTTGTCAATGGTGTAGTGTACTTCTTAATTTAATAACTCCAATCGGCTTNTTGTATAATACAAGGTAGCTAGCTGGGTTGCACAAATAATGTATAACCTCTGATTTACTTGCTGAATATTATTTGTATTTTTTTTCAATGAAACGAAATTATATAGAACACTCAGCAAACTGTATTATAAGGGCAAATAAAATTAACTTAATTTTACACATACACACACATATTGTTTTAAAACGCTGAATATGAGATAATTTATAATCGGTATATACTTACTTTGGTTGCAAATTCATTGTTTTCTCGGACTCAAAATATTGCAAAATAAATAGTTAGATTTTAATGTCTCACATGTGTATGATAAGTACATTTGTAAATTATGAATTCTAGACAGTGGCATCCGATAAAACAATTGATATGTATTTATGACAAGATGACCGTAAAACAAAGCCACGATAATTGCAATATTACTATTGAAGTACAGAAACCCGAAAAATTCCCTGTCTTAAAAGTGGAACTCGAATGAAACAATTACAATTACTAGAGTTTCAAGATATTATAGTTTTCAAACTGAGGACTACTTGTTTCATATAATTGCTTCATTTAAAGTCGTGTTGTTGATGTCCGCATTCACACGTATCCATAGCTGTAGATTGTCACGAAGTTAGCCCCAATCTCTCTCTGATCAGGCTTTATTAGCATGGCTTTCAAATGTTCTTGTTCTTCCTTATGAACGTCATATTAGATAAGCCATAAGTGAAACCTATAAATGGCCGTGTGTTCTGATTAGAACAAGTCAAAATTTGAAATTTCCGAAACATGAATATAGGTTAGCTATTTTTTAATTTATAAATGATTATTAAATTTGTCAATGGTGTAGTGTACTTCTTAATTGAATAACTCAAATCGGCTTTATTTCTTTATGGTTTTAAAGAATTACCTTAAATGATCAATTATTTAAATTAATTTCACGTGACTTTGATGTATTCCAGGTGTTTGGTTTTCACTGGCGGCACTTTACGTGACTGGAGTGGCAGGTATGCAAGGCACCATCATAGCCTTTATTTAGCACCTTTATATCCATTTACAAAATATAGACATATATGTGCTTTAACGGTCTACTTTCACGACTTTGATTTTATGTTCTTTGTTTTATTTGCAGAATGCCTGGAGTGTTTTTCTTGTCTAAACATTACTGATCCCAATGATTGTCGAGCTACTACTCAGTGTTCTATAGGACAAGTACGTACATAAACAGATTTATTTCACAATAAATGAGATAAACCATTACGATTATTGACTGGTTTTAATTTAATCATTATTATTGCATAAACTCTACCTATATTTCCCTCTGGCGGGGTGCAGAAACTTGGAAAAAAGGTGGGCTTGAACGGGAGAAATCGTGTATTAACAAGGCGATTCACGTGCCGTTCAAGCCCTGTTATGTGTTTTTTTTATCCATAAACTGGTCCACGCTTAGTTACTTCACTTAGTAATGGCTGACCGGGAATTACACAGTATTAACAAGGTTGCCCCAGGACACTTATTTCTTACTTTGCGCGACTGTATTTCAAATTTGCATTAATCAACTGTTCAAACACATTTAAAATCGAAAACTGCCTATCCGAAGGAAAAACCTCGTCATTTCTGATGATGACGGAGTGAGGCATATGTAAAACACAACCTTGAGCTGTTTAACGTCATATGAAATAATCGAATTATTTTGTCGATGTCGAATGAACAAGACATATTGTTTTCAATGTTATTTGAATATTTTTTTGATATGTGTATGTTGTTTATGCAATAATAGCGAAAATACACATTTTCTCGGGCATGATCATCTGTTTGCGATCTCAAAATCCGTTCCTGCCCTCGTGCTGCGCACTCGGGCAGGACGAATTTTTTGAGCGCCCGCAGATGATCGTGCCCTCGAAAACGTGTATTATCCCTTTAAACTAGCACGTCCACAATCATCACTGAATGTTTTCGCTTCGTTGTCTTATTTTTCATAGTCCTGCTTTCTGCAAACTGTCCAAGCTAACACTGACTTAAGCTACAACATGGGCTGTCAAGCCAATCAGGTACGTTTATACACATATTCGAATATATACTCCTGTTGCTGTTTCCATGTGTTTTCCAGGGAAAAACGTTAATGGTTTACTGTCCTTTTTAAAAGTTATAAAATCTTGGCCATCCAATTACTTCACAAACAAATAGTTTACGTAATAAACGTTGTGATAACTTACAACTAATTCAAAGGCCCATATTTATTATTGAATTCTTCTTTTCTTGTTTTGCAAACATGTTCTGATAAGTATGATTCCAGCACTCAATACAAAAATACTTATACAAAAAACATGTATTTTTTGCGATCGTAACTTCACAATATCTACAACACATTTCCAGCAATGTAGCTCCACCGCTGTTAACCCTAATGGTATCATCGGTCGCTCCATTTCAACCAGACAACAGTACAGCTGCCATGAATGTTGCAACAAAAACAACTGTAATGCAAACTTGTGCATTCATGGGAAACGTGAGTTAATACTTCTACAGTCTGCTAAATGAGAACGGAATGGCATTTTACAAATAATTATCAATTGAAGAATGCTACAAACACATATTTGTTATCAGTCGTACAACGTACTGCTAAATGAGAAAAAATATGTACTTTTGAACAAACCTGATCATTTGGTAATATACAAACAAACGTGTATGTACTCAGTGTGATCTTTGGTTACCAGTTAGTTCAATTTCTAATCTAACTTCAACTCCCGGCCTTTTACCATTTTCATTTCACAGCCTCTGAGTGTAAAGATGACGAAACATTTGACTGTGCTCGGTTGAGCTCCATTTTCAGCGTCTGTGCGGACGTTCATCATGCCAAAATAACGTGTCCAATGTTCTGTGGGTTGTGTCAGCTCGGTAAGAAACATTTACAATTTTATATTTTTTTATTAAACTGAAATGTTCACCTTGTAAAATGGCCAATACTCAATGTTTTGACTACATCGATATTTAAGTTTTAAAAGTTTTAACTTCGCATAATAAGTTTACGTGTACTTCGGACGTGTAATTTCAACAGCTATTAATAATGTATCAGTAACTGAGCTCTTTACTAATTACATACAAACACAATTTAATAAATAATTGTCAAACATACACAACTATCATTCAGTTGATGGTAACTGGGCTGACTGGAGCGTATGGTCAGCTTGCAGCGTTACCTGCGAGAATGGGACCCAGACACGAACTCGCTCATGCACAAATCCGGCACCTAGCAACGGTGGTCTAACATGTAGTGGATCAGCTGTTGGATCAAAAGTGTGCACAATGCAGCTCTGTCCAGGTAAACTATTTGTTTCATTGAAGAAGTAAAAGCGTGTGTATCTATTAGAGTTCAAAGTTGCGTTTCGTAATTGATCTTTATATGCCTCAGTACATGGAAACTGGACGAGCTGGTCTGTGTGGTCGGATTGCTCCGTTTCGTGTGATATCGGATTAAGGAAGAGATCGAGAACATGCAACAATCCGAAACCAGACCGTTTTGGGGACTATTGTGTTGACGATCCAAACGAGTATGCTGTTTGCCAAAACCAACCCTGTGTAAGCCCAGGCACAAATAGTATGAGTAGTTTTTCAGGAATGTTGTGTGTTTTGTCATCTTTTGAATAGCGATTAGACACTTCCCATAAATAACATACTAGCCGATTGATGGTAACTATAAGTTATCTTCAGTTTATAGTTCCGTCATTTCAGTATTCATTACCATATAAGTATGTTTGGCGTGAAAATAATCAAACATCATCCCAGATAGTGAATAGCATATCATGTACAGAACAGAACAGTACTTTATTAATGTTCACAGGTTACAAAACAATATCATTTTGTAATAACATGTGAGCTTATTTATAGCAGGTTAAAACAAATATCAAACAAACAGTAGTATAAACGTTAACTCATAGTAGATAATGTGGGAAAGTGGTTGTTATGTGAAAATTCTCAAGTAGAGGGTCAGTAGCATAATGGTTATGTAAACAATATATTGTATACAAAGAAAAAACAACTTAGGTTTTGAACCAGTGGGTGTAACATAATTTATAGTAAAGTACTTATGTGAATACGTTCTAATTACAAAAGTAGGACTAATGATTAACAACAACAACATTAATTATAATAATATTTCTAGCAATAGTAACACCAACAACAACATTTAATAGTTGACAATCAATTAATAGTTAAGTAGTTATGTGGATACGCTTACAAAAGTCTGATTAATGATTAAAAACAACAAACATAATTATAATAATACTTCTCATAATAGTAACAACAACCACAACAACGAGTGTGTTATGTTATTGTTTAAATTTATTTCACCCTCTCAGTTAATGGCAACTGGTCAGAATGGTCCGCGTGGACGAGTTGTTCAGTCAGCTGTGATGTTGGAGTTCAGAAGAGATCTCGGACATGCGATAATCCTCAAGCAAACACCTATGGCAAAGATTGCGTCGGTGATAACCTTGAGTATACTGTATGTCTGAATGACCCCTGTGGCGCAAGAAGTAAGCATTTGTCATCATGACTGTGAAATAATTTGAAATAAAACTTCTTCTTAAATATAAATATGTCGGGCACAATTGTGTACTGTTTATTGTATTGTTAATGAAGTATATTTCAATATACAATCAATACAAACTATTTAAGATCGCCGTGGAGCAGTGGATATGGTGTGCGCCTAGCGATTGGGGGGTCATGGGTTCGAACCCCACTGGGAGCGTTCATTTGATATCTCCCAAAGACACTAAGTACTGGTAATAGTCCCAGGAAACGGACTCAAGAGCGTTTATATAAGCCTACGGCTTTCGATGCAATCGAGCTAAAATAAATAGGTTTAAACTAATACAAAATATTGCTTTGCAATGACCAATATTTTTCAAAGATGGCGGCTGGTCCAGTTGGGGTTCATGGCAGAGCTGTTCCGTAACGTGCGGGGTGGGTCTTAAGCTTAGAGACAGAACCTGCACCAACCCGAGTCCGTCCGCCTATGGCAAGGATTGTCAGGGAATCTCCGAGTCGTCTGCTGTTTGCGTAAACACACCATGTGAGTATCTCTGGCGAATACACGTTGCAACATTAACTGTTTTCATGTTTGTGTGGTAAAATTTGTATGTATGTGTTATACTTAGGTCTAATTATACTGTAAATTACATTATGTATGTGCCAAAATGTTGCTGTGTATGCTACAAAGTTCCTATTTTTATTGCAAAAGACATGTTTACATTGTATATTTGCTTATGTTTTTTCTAAAAACAACTATTCGTTTTGAAAAAAAAACAAAGTTTATGTTTATGTTCTTTATATATATATATGAGTGCAATATTTCCATATTAATGTGGTATAATTCTAGTAGTTTTGTCATTTAATTTGCATCATGGGATACATTTGGAAAGACGTCAAGCTGTTGTTTACGGAAATACTTGCACTACCATGATTCTAAGCCTCGCATGATAAACTTGATCTTTAACCAAAACTCACATAATATTCTATATTTATCCTATTACCAGATCAAAATAGATATGATTACAACTATCGTATAAACTTGAGCTATATACTATCGTTGTTTTTTAGATCATTTGTGTGCTTTTCCAAAAATTAGAGAATCTTTTTTTTGTCAACTACGGAAGAACAAAGTCGTCTAAAATTGCTATTTGATAATTATTTATAGAAAAGAAGGGAAGAAATAATAGGATAAAAAGAATAGTATGTGAGTTTTGGATAAAGATCAAGTTTATCATGCTCGGCACTAACATGATTCTAAGCCTCGCATGCTAAACTTGATCGTTATCGAAAACTCACATAATATTCTCTATCTATATTGCTCAAGTTTAGCTAGTAAACAGATGGACCAGTCGAACTTCATTTGCAAATATGAGACCAATAAGTTCATGTTGCTGTACAAAATAGTATTAATATTGTTGTTTTTTTTTTCACTATACAATTCATGTAAGGGTTTAAACGTGTTCAATGTAATTTTCGTACTATACATTTCGATATTTTAAAAGTGGCTTAAAACGTATACATTGGCGCCTGTGAATACTGTCCTGACCGTTAAATTTATAATTGAACTTTTCATCTTCTACAGAATTATCTGATGATCCTATGATCTATGTTGGCAAATTGCCGAATATAAACTTGAAACTTGAGCATTTGATTGAACGCCTATTTTTACGTATAAAACATATTCAATGGCGTTGTACAATAGAAATAAAAACAAAACTAAACACACATTAAAAACATACAATAATATGGAATGACACAGCGACCGATCCACAACAAGCGAGCGAGGCAATCCTCATTCACAAGTCACAAAATGAACACCAGTGCAAACTAGTCTTTACAAAACATTGATCAAAGATACATCACGTATTACCGTAAAATAATGCTAAATAGTCACCGAAAAAGTATGTCTTAAGTTGTTTTTTGAAAGTGTCTATTAAAGTTCATCGTCTAAAACTCAAAGGTAGTTGTTCCATAGTTTTGGACCTACAGTACTGAAACTTCTGTCACTGAATGTTCTTTTCTTGTTGAAAGGTACATTGAAACAGCCTATTGATGATGCTGATGATCTAAGATTACGTTTAGAATATATATATATATGCACGCATATTTGTGCTTAAGTTAATACGTTTATACGACATTTGTTTATATTGCTTTTAATTTAGACCGGATTTCTTCCGATTCCAACCATTATTGAATTTGTCATTGATGCAAACCCGTATACATTGTATTGTTTGTTCACAAGTATTTAAATCTAGGTTATGTCAGTGCTCCTTATCGAATATCTACGTTTTAATGGTTTACAATTCGTCATATGTGCTTTATTCTATTGCAGGCACTGTGGTCGTGTTCAACGCTCACGGGTTCAACGTTTTGTCCAATTCGGTCCGTACATTTCCTACTGTGATCTCTAACGAAGGAAATGCGTACAATCCGAACACTGGGCACTTCACTGCTCCTGTGGACGGTATTTATTACTTCATGGTCCAATTATGCATAAATGATGGCGAAACTAGTGTTTTCTACATAGAGAAAGGAGCTGCAAGCATGAGCGACAAGACGCGTCTGTCAACTACAGCAGGACAGCCAACCCGAGAGTCGTGTACATCGAGTTCCACATCAGTGAAGCTAGCCAGGAATGAGCACGTTTGGGTGTTACAGGAATCTACATTTACCATCAGTGGTGTAGAAAATGGATATAATTGGAGCTCATTTACTGGTACACTTATTCAAGAAATTTGATGGATGTGCGTTGTGTCGAGCCATTGTGTATTTATTGAATTGATATCGTTATGTGCGATAATAAATTAAAACCAGTTACGTTTCAAACTGGATAATTGAAACACTCCACATATTATCCAATCAAAAAGCAATAAAAATTGTTTTCCTAACAGTGTAATTTTATAATATAATCAAAATGTATATGTCTTTCCTTTCACTCAACATTTCGATAAAACTTACAAATACACTTTATTTAGGACATGTGTATAAAATTCAACACTGACACTTGATTTTTTAGATAAATTTGCCTCTATAAATTGCTCTACAGTTCAGTAATAAAGATATGAGGTCTATGTTATTATAATATTATATATATGTAACATTTACATATGTTCGTTTCATTTACTTATTAGGAACCACGCAGGGAAATACAACATGTATACTGCTATTTAAATTGCATTACTGTTTCCTTTCGATCCTTATTAAATTGAATGAAACATTTTAAAAGCTCCAAGCAATTGGCGTGTGTAGCCTATGCTTCAATTCAACCTATCGTAATTGAATGTTAGATAACAAAAAGTTACCAAACGAGTGTCAGACAAATGTACAATTCAAAGTATTTAAGCATAACCTTATGTAATATAAGTAAATTTCAGTCAGACTATAATATCATTAAAGATATAAATTAAACTATATTTATAAAATATAAAATATGTTTATTTAATTCGTCATGACATAACTTGGGTACGGAATGGACTATGTGGTTCATAAACTACAATGATGTGTACAATTCAAGTTCGTTATGTTCGAGAAATGGCTCTTAAACTGTATTGTCTACAATAACTTCGCTACTTTTGACCCAAGTGATGACACGACTATTGATTAATATGAATCTCTTATCTACGTGTCAGGCCATGTTCTATACGTTGTCAAATGGCCAGACGAAAAGTAAATTAAGAACATATTAGAGAAGAAACAATCCCGACAGCACTAATGCGGTGTAACTGTTCGCAACTATTAACAAGCTTCCTGTTCTCCTATCGACTGCGTTAAATTCCAATATTTCATCAACCGCCTAGTTTTTATGAAATTCTTAATCGCACACTATTTGTATAAACTTGGTAAAGATTCGAACTTTTATTATAATAAATGCATTACACAAAAATGAACAAATGAGTTTCACTTATTAGACCACCTGTTGAGATCAAGTAGTCCCTTCAGGATATATATGTGGCGAAATGTCCTTGGTGTGACCTATTTTGCGTTCAAACCTGTACTCGAGTAAATCTATTAATTTGATGTTTCCTAAAGTCAACAGCATTACACACAAATAAGTGTGTATTTAAATACACACGGTCGCTTAATATTAATCTTAAACCAATTTAATAATTATTTAAAATATACGAACTAAGTGTCCAAATTGTGTCGTTTGTTTAGTTAATTTGTTCTCATTCATGAAAATGAGATGTGCATTAACTTTTCGGAAAAAATAACCATTTCATTAAAAAGTCCATAGTATTATGGTCTAAAAGCATATTTGACATGTTGTGCTAGAATTAAGGTGCCAAACTAATCATTTGTAACCATTACAATGCCAAATTCAGCATGATGTTCCTTAACATGTACCAATTGATAAAGGAATTCAGATCGGTACATTTCTGAAGTTGATTAAATGTTCTTATTCGGTCATTGAAAAGTACATATTCGAAAAAACGGTTGATCGTTGTGATAATTGTAGTTAATCGGTACGACTAAGATCAAGTTGTTTTGTAGGGAATCCAGCAGATGTCTTTAATATTTGAGTTGTTCATAATATATTTAATATATTTAATAACTTCGCAGATTTAATATACTTTTGAGAACAAAAACGTGTCACCATTTATCAAAATATTCGCAACATTATCTTGCTCTATCTTCATTTAAATTATAATCGGACATGCTCTTATGTCGGTTTTGGAACATTTGATTTTATGCACATTAACCATTGGGCGCTGGAATTTACTGTTTGTTACACAGTTAGCACTTTAGATGGAAGTGCAAAAAGCATCTAATTTAAGTCGGTTGTTTTGTGAACGAAAATTCTCAGCTCATAAACAGGCGAACATCTGTTAAGCAGGCTATTCTTTTACACCGATGTCGTGTGTTAAAAGTGTGTATAGCTGTCTTACTATGTTTGTATCAATCTTCATAAAGATTTACAAAAATGTTGCTTTTGGAGGTCCTCTGCCACCCATTTGTCGAAACGCGGTTTTCTTCTAAACCTTTGTAAATGTTTTTAATAATTACACACTAACATGTGTTTGGTCACCAATTTTCGAACGTTTTTCAACAGCTCCAATTCACTGAACAAAAGGGTAACTGAGCTAAAAATAGAATTTGCGTCAACATTTTGTATTCATATCACGTTTTGAAAAGATCTTAATCGGAATGAAATTTAACACAAACTGCCTTCAATTATTCTAACAAAACTGTAAAAAAAATAAAAATCGTTTAAATGCACACGATGGTCGCAAGAGGTAAAATAAAACTATTAACAAATGTAATTTTCTCAACATGTGGCCACATTTTCAAATTAATTCACATTGATGATTTGATGGTCTTCTACTTTTCATTTATTTTTTCCGCTCAACAGAACAACATCGCAACTACAGATTTAATTAGAATGTATGTTAAAGATTAGTATGTCTGTCAAATTTACAAAGTTCGTACGTAGTCTTTATAAAACCTCTACTAAATGTGTATTAGCTATGGACCATGTGGACGTATCAAATCTGTTTGTTGTACACTTTCATACTGGTGTGCATGAAAATGTAGAAATGTGTCAGTGCAATATATCGCGACACAAATACGAAACGTACGGTGTGAATTTATGTGACTGCTCAGGCTTATCGTGGACGACAACATTTTACACACATGCATTAAACCCCGTTTTCCCAGAGCGTGGCTCAAATATTTTTTTAATCAGTTAGAGTTGCATACTTTAAATGCAGCGAGCATGACTTCACACAAAATAAAGATGTTAATAGTTAAGATTAAAATTAAATTACCATTTAAAATATCACTGTTTACCACAAATTTATCAATACAAAAAAGCAACTTAGTCGAAATAAGACATGCCTGATTGGTCTGGAATTGAGTGTTCTATAGATATCATGATTTTTTTTAAACAAATAGGTATTTTTTCAGTAAAGTGCAATCGCGCGTTTGTAATATGAAGTCCCCACACGGAACCGACATTTTTCTAACCGTTTAAACGCACGGTTGCACTTAACTGAAAAAATACTTATTTGTTTACAAAAATCATGATACCTATAGGAAACGCTCACGAATGAGCGGGCTCTCCACTTTGTCCCATTTAAAATGGTGAAATATTTAAAACGACATCCTTTAAAATGTTACCTAGGTCGCGCTTTTGTTGATAGTATTCTCCCAACAAAAGTCACGTGGTATAGGCACCGTGAATAATTAGTCGCTCCTTAACCAAATATTCTGCGATCAAAAGATAAAAATGAAACGGTGTGATCATCCAACATCTCCAAAGTTTACATAAATACAAAATTTCGGGGAAAATGACTTGTAAAACTGTTTATTGATCAGTAAATACACATATATTTAATAGAACACGGTTTAACTCTTAAAACGCGTATCTGAAGAAAGCATGTTTTCAAGGTGTAAAGCAGACAACTCTTAACGTCCAAAATTAAATCTTCATGCGTAAGTTATTTCCCTCAATACGAAGCGCGTGGTGTATATAGAAAGTTTACGAGTCTACGGTACCTTCGAGCTATGAAACGTTTTTTCGATTTATTACAAATTCAATGTAAGTATAATGTCTTTAAATGTTGATTAAGTGTTATTATGTATGTAGTTGATCTTACAAGCTGCCTGTTCGATTCATGAACATTTGCCTTTAATTCCCTAATTTTTGACTAACTTTATTTTTCTCCCTTCTGTGAAACATGACATGTCTTTTTTATTTTATGTCTTTGTAATATCCGTTTTTTTTCAAATTTGCTTAACTATATTTTGTACTGTGCGATGAGTTTCAAGTATAACTTCATTTCTTGAAATATGACTTGTTTCAAATTCTGATCATTTCCTCGCTTGATTGCTTTCAAATAAATTACTCGGACATAGAGATTTTCTAGACTTGAAACATATGTTTTTTCTTCTTCGGCGCCTTAAATGCACGAGGAAAACTTTCTCGTAACAGAATCTTGGGATTCGATGCTACCATAGGTACCTCGATCATCTTTAGCACTTTATGTAAAGATGCATCCGGTCATTATCTTCGTAAAATTTCACCAGCTGTACCTTTCACTGATCTTTGCAATCCCAGCATTTGATCTTTGTGAACATTCCCTCACCAGTGTCTGAATACATACTTAAAGGCATCCTAAGTTGCTTCACCTGTGGCATCCTCTCACGAGGATGCTGAAAATTTAGGAAAATGGTAGGTCCCTTTTTCTAGAAAACTTATAAATCTATGAATCGTATACTCAAACCTTAGTTCACATGAACTTAACCTTAAACGTTCCTCTCTGGTCAGTCTTCTTGGTAAGTCGTCTCAAAACGCAGATAACTTCTTCTCTTCGCTGTCTCTATGAGGATCCATATTCGAATCGTGTAGGGCATCTAGCCGCTTTTGTTCCTTTTCTGTTATTGTTCAACTCTACCACTTGCTAGTCCACTCTTAGATGAGTCATTTTCTTCCTGTCACCTACCCTGGATTATTTCTGAAACATTTAACTAATAAAAACATACTATTATATAAAAAATAAACTTCTATAGTCAATAAAACAAACTGTGTGATAAAATACATTTAAACTTTTGCCAAATGTTTTGAAAAAGTCCCTTAAAAATTACTCGCGTTGGATTATAAGATATTATGTCCGCCTTTCGATCATGAGGTCCCTTATGTAATACCGACTCTGGGAGCATTCTCAATATCTTCTATTTTCCATACAAGTTGAAATATAAATTAAAATACTTAATTTTATAAACATGTTGTGAATTAGTTTGTGAATGACTATTGACATTTATGTAATGATAGGAGTGTAACAGTAATAAAGAAACGAGTAAAAAACATAAAAAAAAATTATTTATATGATTATTTACTGGCACTCAACCAAATAATGTTGTTACGCAACGATTTTGTTAGCGCTGAGACCAAGGGACTCGGAGATTTGTTTGGGATACTCTGCTTAATGTTGTTTTTTTAATATAAATAATAGCTACTAAAGATATATGAATGAACTTAGTTTGTTTCTAATACTCGGGTGGGTGCTAATTTTTATATGAGAGATGTTTAAATCCCCCCCTAGTACTAATAATAGAAGTAACGTGATTATACAGTTCGAATATTCTATATCTTATAAGGAATATTGGCACATTCACAGTGCCTATTTGATCTTTTAAGTTAACTACATTTTTACTATCGATACAATATTTTGGGTTTGAATTTCTTTCATTACTCAATATTTCATACAATCCTGCCGGGCCTGCAATTGTAATATATACTATTTAACATGAAAATGGCGAAATACCATAACCATTAACCTAAACCAAATTGCGTTATTTTAGTTTAAGAATATAGAGTATACTCACATCAATTGATATTGTATCGTCAGAGCGGCAATACCATTCATTTAATAGATCTCTGGTACAGGACCTGGGACGCTGAATCAAGATTCTATACAACCCCTCCAAATTTAGAGTTCTGCTTCACATTAATGAAACTGTAACGTGTGCCAATAAATCAATTATACTGCGTGGACGGATGCCAAAGATTTCTCAGAGCAATTCTTCCACTTTGCTAAGTATTGTAAATCTTTTTGCAGGCATATATTATAACGTGGTGCCAGACACGATGACGTCATGAGTGTGAATAATAGCTTTCTCCAGGTCTTGCAATTTAAAGATTTACCAAATAATAACACTTTAGGCACAGTTTTATTTCATTTACTAACATTAAAATGTCTCAGCCCATACATATTTTGTTAGATTAATAAACGTATATGTAATTGTTGACGGATTTAGTCTCAATAAAACGAAAAAGAAATATGTTTAAATGATCGTTGACGTTGTGAAACGTGAAACAAACTGAAGTACAGGGCGTGTATATAATTAGTATAAAAGACTAATAAAACTGTCAATATGTAGTTAACAATGCATTACACATAATTGTATGTTTCCATCTTCTTCGTAGCTTAGTTTTCTGGGTATTTTCAGCTTCTATTTTAACTTATGGATGCCAGTGTACAACGAACACATTGAACAAGTGAAGCACGTTGACGTAAAGAACGTCAACAATGCATACATTTACATCAAATAAAGTATATATTAACAAACATCATTGACGCTCATTATCCTTATGTATAGGATTTATAAGTGGGACTTGAAATTGAATATATACAGTCGAATTGTTTTTGAACGCCATACGTATGCCATTTTGTTAAACTTTGTTCAGCTCTTAAAACTCTGGAATGAAAAGTGCATCCCTTCGTTGAATAAAGATGTGGGCTACCTAATTGTCCATCTTTCCACGTCTGTGCAGTGGGTTATTATTCGCTTGACACCCTCGGAAGCTAATCACTATTCCAGTGATAGGCGAAGAAAGGAACCTCTGAGGCACACCAGAGACGTTGTCTGCTACATGATGCATCCACAGCTTGCAATATTGATTTAGTTTATCGAATGTCTGCAGAGAGCTCCAGCTGGTTGGTGCATGGTTGCTACTTAGGAATTCTCCTCTCGTAAATCTCACTGGACAATCTATGGCCCATAGAGGTCTTAAAAAACATCAATTGTAATTATCAAAATACATGTAGTATCATGTAGATCGTTGGAAACTTGTAGGTATATGTTTTATTTTAAGGTAATAATATATAGTGTGTTTGTTTATATTTAGTTTATGTCGTTCAAAGCTAGTCTGATTGCGTTTCAATGGCAAAACATCCATTAATCAACATGTGTGTTGTGGTAAATCACATTAGAATTGAGAAATATATGTCAATTTGTGTTCCCTCATTTATTTACAAATGTTATCAATTTTAGCGGCGTTAGCTTTTTGCATGTTAAGCGCCATAGCTTTGCGACTCCTTGATTAAAAGAAAGTCGAATGTGAACAGTGTATACTTTCATAAATATCTCTCAAGAATGCAACGTGGGAAGCATTTACCTGCTGTCTATCATTCTCGAAGTGTCCACTGTATAGTCCAAGGGGTGGGTTGGTGCAAGAGCGTTATGCTTTCACTAAGGTATTTAAGAACCGAATATAATTGCATTATTTTAAAATAAAAGAAAAATACTCAGCTCTGTGTTATATACAGAAGAATAAAATTAAAGTTAATTTTACAAACACAACTATCGAATATCATCAAAATCCTTTCAAACACGGTCGAAGTGTACATTTCGGACATGCGTCTCGGCTGGCAGACGATTGTACGTACGGACGGGCGTACAGATACACATCAGTTCCCACATTCGTCTTGTCATATCGACTGAATTAAACATTCTTAGAATCTACGTAAATCACAGAAGCTCTCATCTATGTTCATTTCGGATTCCTTTCCGACGATTGCCTGGTTACCAGCGAACATGAAAGCTGTGCGATGGACACACAAGTAACTACAATGTTGAAATGTATAGTTGCATCTAAACGTGAAATATGTTGCGCAAATTACACTTGACCCTTCTACGTTTGCATTACCGATAAAATATATTCCATTTACTATTTTTAACAATCGTAACTAATAAATAAAACATACGTGAAAATTACTTGCGAAAATATTTATAGCTCAATCAATAGTTGTTTAAAGGTTATATAAAACAAGTAAAAACTCACAAAAGTTGACATTTCAGTAAAACAAATGAATTCAATCGTATAAACAAGACAACTCTTAAATTTGTAAAAAAAAAAGACCAAGCTTATCCCATAAAGTCTTCTTATTTCACAACGATTTAGATTCTAAGCTTTATGCCATCCCTTGCTATTTTAATGGAATTGTTTCCATCAACAAACGAGCTCGGAAAACAGTATTATTCATTAAATGCCTATAGGTATATATTGATACAGGCAGTGAATATCCGGTCATTTTAGATTTTATATAATCTTCAAAATATAGCTCTGATAGTTCAGTTGCATCCATTGTAATCTAGTAACGCTAAATACGGATGATGTTCCAATATAGTGATCGAAAACACGAGCACAGGCTATCAACATTAACTTTATTTAGTTCCTAAAAAGGACATAACTTGTTATCGTTATATACTTACTTTTGTTGACAATTAATATCGACCATAAAATTACACCCTAACACTATCTCCGACTCAAAATGGTTCGACAAACAAGCTTAAATGTAAATGCTTCCCACTCTAAGATGTGCATTTTGTCAATAACAGATCTATTGTATGTAGAATAAAATTAAACACTGGATATGTATTTAGGACGACAGGACCGTACAACGAAGCCACCAAGATTGCTATGTTACTTTTGTAAGTACATATCATTATTCATGTCCTGTTTGAAAACTTGATCTAGAATCAAACAGGTAACATTACTAAAGTTTTAAACTTTGTATTAATTATATATGGTGAATTAGGCCGCTACCCTTTAAGCATTAATATTGAAACAAAAATGATCTCTTTTTGAAATAGACTCATAACAGGCAAAGAGAGCGTAATATCTTTACTAGCTTATCAACATATGTTGTCACAACTAAATTTACATTTCAAATGGTAACATAAAATTAAAGAAATTCTTGCATCTGTTGGAAGACCAGACATCTGGCAAAACCAAACACAAAGTACACAAAACAACATCCACATACAAATAAAACAAACACTTATTGATCAATTAAAGCAATCGTGGAACGCTGAACTACACATAAGCAACAAAGGGCGCATTTACAGCAGTTTTAAAAGAAACCATGAGTTTCAGCCTTACCTAATTAAAATTCACCCGGATGAGTCCCAAAGTATCTTCAAATTCCGCACTGCCAACAACTTACTCTCTGTAGAAACTGGCCGCTATGAAGGCAACCCATTCCATGCTCGCCTTTGCAACCTATGTCACACAAACGAAATAGCTACTGAAAAACACTATTAAATGACATGCTCTTATGTTGATTACGAACGGCATCGGTATATAGGGAACCTAATAGAAAGGCTTACGACATTTAATGAAAGCATGACGCCGTCATTAATAGCAGAAATAAAACAGCGATCGAAATTTACCAAAATAATAATGAAGAAATGTATCAGGCATTAGACTACGCTGTTAATACCAAACCCTTGGTTTTTAATTCTTCGAAAAACAACAACAANTGTAATTGGCTATTCTAACAGAATAACCACCTTATGCATTACTTCAAATCAATATAATTCGAGTTTATCTCAAAATCAATGTAACTGTTGCAACTACGCGCATTTGTTATTAGTTTGTTATTGAAAATAAGTACCTACCATTACTAGATGTTCCGTTCTCTAATCCATAAATACAAGAAAAGATGAAACTCGCCTGATTAAGTAGTGTATTGACACAATGTTTCGTAGTAAAACATATGCCCGACGTCGTAGAGAAACGGACTACGCTTTGACGTCGTCAGCCCCCAGTGTGTACTCCGTTTAGAAATCCCAATCAGTCTGTGCAGATTCGTTCATTCCACACAAAGACACAATTACGAGTCTATGTGTCTGAATCACTGTTATCTTGCTCATTATAAATTTCACGGAAGTAAATAATTATTGATTTAATGTACCATATAAACATTGTTGATTAATTTTTAAACATTCCACAGTCATATTCATGTGTTGGGTGAAGAACGATATAATATAATGTTGACATTGAAATCATAAATACTAGCTTTAAGTGAAATTAAGTCTTTATTTTATTTCCCTCCTCGACTTAATCTTCCATCTTATAAACATACTGACATCCCTGCATATTTTAAAGAAGAATAAAACACATTTGTTATAATGAAAAACAAATATTTTGACTATTTGGAAATTATTTCCTCTTTTCGTGGACCACATCTTAGCAGGAGCATGTTTGTCAAAAAATGTTGTTCACATGATTCAGTTTTTAATTCTCGCAGGACTAGACGAAAGCATTGGTGTCGCCCCACTGTAAATAGAAAATATAAAGTTAGATAAAAGATATGATGTTAGGGCAGTGATTTAATGATAACCAATAATGTATTATACATGTTCCCCTAAACAAAAATCAAACTGAGTATTATAGAGTTTGAAAACAAGATAAATGGTTGTTTCATGATCATCTAAAGCCTAAATCTTATTTGTATGCCCCCTTCTTCGAAGAAGAGGGAGTATATTGTTTTTGTCCTGTCTGTCTGTGTGTCATTCTGTCTGACTGTGTGTCCCAAAACTTTAACCTAGGTTAAAGTATTGTTATAACTTTTGCATTATTGATGACAGCATATTGATACTTGGCATGCATGTGCATCTCATGGAGCTGCACATTTTGAGTGTTGAACGGTCAAGGTCATCCTTCAACGTCAAAGAACACAATCCAAGGGAAGTAATAAGCTTTAAAAGGGAGATAATTTCTAAACCTGCTAAATGATAAATATAAATTTTATTTCAAAGCGGCGCAATAGGGGGCATTGTGATTCTGACAAACGCATCTCTTGTTTTTTGTTTATTTGTCTAAAAACAAATTACATTTTATTGGTTTGTTCAGTGACATATTTTTATGGCAATCATTTAAAGGTGTTGTTCCACAATAATGATTATGTACAACTTTTGTTATCTACAACAGACATCTTATTAGCTTTTGCCCGTAAATTAGGTAGCACCTATAATCATATTATTATATGTAAAACATTGAAAATTGTTTGAAATAAAAATGTTTACACTTAAGTCACCGCCATGCCAACAGCACTTGCCGAAGTAAATGCTTAAGATATATAATGGCGAATTATACGGAATTGCGGTAAAATACTATATGGGAACGAATGTCCATGGCAACAAACATGAATGAATGATTGGCTAGTCTGTCAATTTAATGAAGGTAGTAGAGTCCGAGTAGCAAACATTACGTTGGAACCCACCTACAAGATATTCATATAACGTTAGAACCAATGTCCCAAAATAGCCAATCATTCATTCATGTCTGTTGCCATGGACATTCGTTCCCATATAGTATTTAATTCCAGCGTTTTTACCGCAATTCCGATACATCCCCTGTCTGTCCTATTAATTGCATTCATCAATTGAAGTTTCGATACTCTTAAGATTTTGTAAAGTTATTATATATATATATATATGCTCCACGAAACGATTGTAGGAACCGATGTTCGGGTTGTCCAAATAACGTATGCGCAGCTTTTTAGAGCTAAAAAAAACGTAGGAACCAATGTATACCTGGGTAAAACTAAAACAAAGAACTGATATCCGGGATTTGTTGTTTTAATGCATGTATTTATGCATAGAAAGAACATTATATGTCTTTAGATATCAATATGTGCACGAGGGATGATTCAGAAATACGAAGACAGTGTATACACTTCTCTTCTCAGTATATTAAGTTATGTAAAACTCATAGCAACACGAAGCATGATCGTTATAGAACATGTTTAATAAACAGATTAAGAACAATACATGTTCCACGCCTAATAAATACGTTTACGTTACAATGGTAACGTCTTAGCGGAGCGCGCCATTTATTTGCATTATAACAAGTACGCATATTAATCAGTCGCCATGGCGTAGTGGATATGGTGTCCGCCTAGCGAGCGGGAGGTCACGAGTTCGATCCCCACAGTGGGAGCGTTCTTTAAATCTCTCCACAAAGGCACCAAGTACTGGTTCTAGTCTCAGGAAACGGACTCGAGAGCGCTTCAAATACGCCTTAGGCATTCGATGCAATCGAGCTTAATTAAAAATAGGTTTAAACTAAAATTATTGCGGGACAACTACAAGATAACATCAGAGTAAGTGTAAGCATCAGTTGAACCATAAATAGCAGGACAAAGATCATTTAGTTTGCAGTGATGCTGTGCGTCATGTAACGTCATTATACATAGGCTGGTTAACGGCATTTCTAGAAGTTGTGAAAATTAGTTAAGTTAATTGACACAAATACTGTTACTGGGTTGGGAATGTATTAACAAGTGCGTATGCTAAACATTGTGTGAGTTAATATCGTATTTTCACTGCGAAGCAAAATACGTTTGAATTCTATGCAAACATATATGTTATAACATGATACGTAAGAAAAATAGAAATCTGACATTTCGATGGTAACGTCATTAAGCTAACATCTGACAATTGAGTCAGTGTACTACTAAGCATGCTGAAAGTCTCACCTTTTCCTACGCCATATCAGACTCGTCTCATGTCACATGCTACCAAAAGTCACCAATAATATATTCTTTATTACACGTTACCTACATTACATGTATTGCAGTTTTATTAGGGACATTATCCATCTTAATTGCAATACTTCGCTTAGAGTCCAACGTGTATGGTACAGATGTGCAAGCCACCGCCATGCCGGCCGCACTTGCCCAAGTAAATGGTGAAGATGAGCCTCTCTCTGTTAAAAGAGGGTTTGATGCGTGTGCTAAAAGTGTCGTTCCATTTTCAACTAGCATGGGAAATTCAAAAGCACACCATCTCCCAAGACTTGGAATTTCCAAATTGGTCAGTTGTAAGATTACTAATGCAATAAACCCATAACTAAAAATATACTTGCTTTACATTGATGTGCACTAAAAATGAATATTTCAACTATACTCTGTGGTGTTGATTTCACTTTTTTTCTTTTCAAATCTACACTTTATTTACCATTTTTATTAGAAAACAATTATATGTGTAGTACAAATATCCATATTATGTATAAAGTTACCTGTCTTATATATAAAGTATAACTGCTACTTGTTTTTTTTCTGTGGTTTTATGAAGATTTTCATTTACTATGTACACATGCATACATTGTACACTGTTTATAAACGTGCATTCTGTTTATAAACTTGCAAACCATCAAGCTGTATACGAACACAACTGTATTCAATTGCTACTAACACATAATGTTAGGTATGGAGTAGGATGGCCTCGACCTACACATACCTATAAACGAGGTAAATAATAAAAAGTGTCGTTCCAGATTTGCCTGAGCAGTTCGCACATGCTAATCAGGGACGACACTTTCCGCCTAAAAGTAACAGTCTGAGCATTTTTTCAAGTAAATTCTGAATAATAATTATTTTTCCAAATTTTTGCTTTAACGTGCCCGATTCTGTTTCTTTTGAATCAATTAGACATTATGAAAGCCGGAATAGTTTTAAATTATCTTTAAAAAGCAATGAATTGCCTTTCAAAACACTTCTAAAAAGAAATTTGTAAACAGAGTACACTGCAAAATTGAGCTTTAGATGGCAATACCTTGATACAAAAATAATAATATATTTGCTAAGTGACTGTTATAGCAAAACAATAATTTGTGTTCGCCGAGCAGTGTGTTTTTCTAATGATATTTGTATTAAAGATAATTATTGAGCGTTGTGGAAATTTTGCTCAGCAAATTAAGATTTTCAGTATTAAAATCCTGACACTTTGCAAATTGAGATACATCGATTTTTTATAATAGAACATATAATTGGTGAATAACATTTTCCCGATTAAACAAGTCTTCGTCGTTTTATAATTAGATTTATTATGTTCGGCAAGCCTCGCCTTTTCCTACGCTATATAAGACTCGTTTGATATCACATGTTCCAAGTCATCAATCATATATTCTTTGTTATGAGTATATTGCTTTATATGTATTTCAGTTTTATTAGGGAAATTATCCATCTTAATTGCAATACTTCACTTAGAGTCCCACGTGAAGATCTAGGATTACCAAGTTGATAAGTTTTGAAGAACAGTTACTTAATACAAATGACGTATTCGATTTACATTTTTAAAAAAACAGTACAACATAACAAAGTATGAACCTGGCAAATAAATACGTCTGTCACGTTTTTTAAACATATTTTAGATAGCGGCTTGACTTTTTATTTTCGCAGGAACTAATTATGTGAGAAAAAAATGAGAAATTTTAATTAACTGACAATGTTTCGTACGTATAAAGTTTACTCTATTATGGACATGGGCTCCAACGTTATTTTGGCTTCTCGAACTCTGCTAACTTCATAAAATGACAGCCTAGCCAATTATTCCTTCATGTTTTTCGGTGCGGATTCTGCTCCAATTTAATGCCAGCGCTGCAAATCAGATAAATTATATGCATGTCCTTCAGTCAGTTACTTAGATTAAAGTTTAATCAAAACCTTTTCTCATTATACAATGCTATTTTACCAAGAATTATTAGGTCAAATATATCTTCTAAATACCCAGGTACACACGCTTTTTAAAATTATGAATAGTCCGACATACGGTCGGACGGATTAACAGAGAAGGTCTAATCTATACACCATATCACTCCGCTGAATGTGTGGGCATTAAACCGACCTTCTAATGAAGCATAAAATGCAATTTATGCATATCGATGTGTGATCAGTACATACGTTGTAGGCTATGATATCCTTTACAGTCCAACCTGACTTAGCGGTCACTTGAGAACAGGGGTCACCTGCCTACACTACAGCGGTCCATCTAGATTCCCTCCGACGAAAATATGTCTATATTAAACCTGAGTATAACGGTAAGCTTAATATAGCGGTCAACAGCCAGTGTATTTCACCCTGATCGTCATTGTTCACCTGTGTACAACGGTCAACAGGCTTTCATTTCGAGGTTCATAAACACACAAATACATCTGCGTTTGTTCCCTAAAGTCCTTCGTGCGTCTATTTTGCGATTAAAGAATCTGATTGTGGTAACTGCCTTTGATATGATAAATGCGGCCCACTGTAAGAAAACAAATAAACGGGTGTTGAGAAGGTTTTAGTGATCAATTACAACACTTTAGCGTGTATTCATAGAGGATGTTGTTATTAGCAGGCGATTAAAGGATTTTAATTGTCTATTTTGGCCAAACAGACAATATAAATTGCAACTTTATAACTAGAATGTTATTTCAAATATCTCCAAATGAGCGTATTACTAACGTGCGGATTTACTGAATGAACAAGATGCAGGAGTAAATAATAATAGTATCGTTGCTAAATTCATAAGTTTACAATAGGTATGAATTTAAATCTATTTATAAGATATTAATTTTCAATTCAACAGAAATAATTAATGTGATTATATTTTTATCAGCAATGTGCTTTGTTTACATTACACTGTGTACAAACGACTTTGTGTGGTAACGACCTAGCAATACTACCAACTGACCAACCATAAAGAAGGGCCCACATGAGAACAGCTGTCAACTGTCTACAACGGCCACTTTGGCCATTTCCCTTGATTGACCGCTTTTCTGAGGTTGGACTGTTTGTATATATATAGATATATATATATATATATCGAGCACCGATACGGAATCTGCTAATTTTAATCAATACAATATAGTACTGAAAATAAAATTCATATGAAAAATCCGAAATGGGAAAAAATCACATGTGATTCAAACAATTTCCTTTTTTAACAAATGTAACAAAAATCCTATTGGGAAATTTGACATTCAAAAGTGGCTAATACCTGGAAATATACATGGACATATTTTGAAGTACTGTGATTCAACAAAATCAAGTTTATTACTTCATATATGCAGTAAAAATGTTGCCAAGTTCACAGTTAGAGCCTCACGTGTAAGATACACATATGCAAGGCACGGCCATTCCCGCAGCACTTTCCAAAGAAAATGATCTAGGATGACCAAGTTGTAAAGTTTAGTAGAACAGTTACTTAATACGAATGACGCGTTCGATTAACACAAACAATCGATTTCACCATAGCAACATATGAAACTGGTCACGTTTTATAAACACATTTAAGATAGCGGTTTGAAAGTGTATTTTCTTACGTAACATAGTAATCTAATGTATGAGTCGCGCTCTGTGAAAGGGGGGTTTAATGCATGTGCATAAAGTGTCGTCCCAGATTAGCGTATGCAGTTCGCACAGGCTAATCAGGGACGACACATACCGCTTTTACTGAATTTTTAGTTTAAAGGAAGACAATTCTTGACGAAAATCCAATTTAGGCGGAGAGTGTCGTCCCTGATTAGCCTGATTGCGGACTGCACAGGCTAATCTTGGACGACACTTTACGCACATGCATTAAACCCCCTTTTCACCGAGCGAGGCTTATACATTNTATATTGATGACCATATATTTTCCTGTTTTCGAGTCACCCAACCGCCGGATCTACGCATAGGACACAAGCTTAAACAATTTTAAATTACGTTCTTTGAAGCGAAACCGTTGATCTAAAGCATGTATCTATATGTCGTTATGAAGGTAATAAGGCCATTTACTTATATATTAGAAAGCATGTCACTGTGCTTAGCCTGTCCCTCAGAGATAAATATCAGCAGCGATGCATTTCCGAAATTCAAGTGGAACGTTTTTGCTCAATGCCAGTAAACGAAAATAGCAATAAAGGTACAGGCGGTCGATTAAATCACACGATAGTGGTGTCAAAGTTATGCATACCCGTAGTTGTTCTTAATATTAACACAACACATTCTGCATATGAACGTGGATATACGTGACAAAATGATATATTACAGGATGAGCGAATCGGAGTTAATGAATGCCGCCTACTGTTCTTTGTTAGACATTAGTCTAGAAGAGGAGTTGTGTATTAGTGAGCGGTTCTCGTGTGGAATTTGTGAGACCAGTTATGCTAAAGTCTGTTTAAAGTCTTGCACGTGTGGCCTTTGACACAATGCTCCACAATTGACCAGTCGCCAAATAAGCGATCGCTCCGCCCACTAGTTTTGTTTACATAAAACGCTTGTTCAACTACTCCGACACTCTTTGTTTGTCGGACCATGTGGCCGCAATAAAATAAATCTGATTAATTGTCCGTGAGTTTGATTGACAGCTGGCGACTGGTCAATTTCGGAATATTCCTCTGTTCTATATGTAGGTGCTGTAAAATAGAAGCACCTATACTTCGACAGAGTCTTCTTATTCATGGTTTTAGATACTGTGAAAAGACGAAACAAGCATACATTTGACAGTATAGGTACTGTGTTTCCAAAATATGACATGTGCACATTTCATGTAAGCATTCCTTTTTCCAGAATCAGTTGTGTTTTCGATTTAATTCACATTTCTTACCCGTGTTTCTTTTAACTCAACCAATACCATAATTAAGGATCAGGTGAATCGCACTTCGAGCAACGTTATCGTTGCGTTAAGGGAAGTGCTCCCTATAAGCAGATATCAAAATAAAGGGAGTTTTTATTCTCTTTTTAATTTTGTGGCTACGCATAAGTGTCGTCTTGATGATGCGATTCAAATTGGCATCAACGACACATGATTTTATAAAGAACAAAGATGTGTTTGCCTCTTAAAGACCCCTTCACCCTGCTATACGTAAAAATAAACACGATTGTGTCGATCGATATGATCCATTGTATTTTCATCTCTCTGAATCTCAAGTTACCACTAAAACAAGTTCATTATGTAGACAATTATTTCCGGTCGTCACTTGAAATATATTTCTTCAGAAATAAGCATTTTAATCTTATTTGAAAATTTCAATTATAATATTAATAGTATAAAATAATAGTAATGTGATTTTTTAAAAACGAACAGCGTCATTTGTTATATTTCACACGTGTTTGTGATTTAGTTATGCATAGATTCCCAGTGTGTCGCGCTTGACTATGCAAATTGATTAGTACTTAAAAAATATTTGCTTAGAATAGCCATTATATACATAAATGCATTTCAGGTAGAAGATAAAACTCGATTATAAGAGTGCCCAATTTGTTGAAAGTCTCCGTAATCCGAAGTGCCCTATATCGGTCATCAACGTGCCTGCAACTTTATGCATACCACCTATTACAACATGCTCTATCTTTGTTTATATTTCATTGAATATATCAAAATGTAATTATTTGAAGCACAGTGATTACTCTGCAAGCTGGAATAGCAAACAATTTATTGCAATATTTTTAAGTAGTTTTATCTTGTTCAAATGTTTACTGTTCATCCAGTTTATGCTGTTTTCCGACCGAATTTTCTAGTTTTGGGGGCAAAAATGTACCATTCTTCCGTGAAATTTTGTCTTCCCAATACAAAAGGATACACCATTTATCAACTCGACCATGTGTCTTTTCTCAAAAACTAATCTTTAGGATATAACTTTAAAAAAAAACTGAGGAACTTACCTCTCGCGCGTGGCGTTCTCTGTTATCGAAGTGCAATCCGTCATCAAAGTATCCGCATACCCGGCGTGTATAAGTAGTACGTAAAAACATGCACAGTGACCCTAGATTAGAAAGATCAACAAGACACTATAAAACTACCTTATGTGTATAGCTATAAGACAATTAATGAAACAATTAATCAATCGTAAACTTAAACTATAAGTACAACGTAAAAAAAAGAAAAAAAGTGTAAACTCTGTAACCAGAATGTTTGTGAATCCGAATATCGATTTTTATTATGTTGTCCATTATATAACGAATTGCGTATAAAGTATAATATCAGGACATCATGGCCTACCATAAGTTAAAACATATTAAGTATGTCTTGCACAAATGTTCTTCAGTTTAGAAGAATTGCAAACATTTTGGTTGAAGCGTTCAAACTTAGATGTGATAATTTAAATCGTTTAACTGTTGTATAATTGCATGTAAACAAACATAACTCTATTTAATAGTCATACTTATTATTTGTTTTGAGTGTCTGATTTGCTCATTTTTAAATTGTTTTATTGTATGATTCCCTGTATTGGCCATATTTCTTTTGTATATATGCACTTGGCCAAAGGCAGAATGCCGGATTGCCAATAAACTTTGAATTGTAACTTTGAATTGTTAAACGTTTTGTTACAATCGTCAGCGGATACTTTTTCCAACTCGGCAATGAGGACAGTGTAGTAGTATACAGGTATCTGTTCGGAAAAGCGTTCCTTTGCTTATTTTGAGCCAGGCGGATATTGGTTCCAAAAGGAGTACGTATGGATACCCCAGACATCAGTTCCGACAAGTACCGGATTATCCATAAGGCAAAACAGTTTACTTACTTACTATTTAAGTTACATATTATTTCTTTTGGGATAAAAAGTTAATAGTGGCACTAAGGGGTTCAAATGACATGTTAAACCTACGAAAGGACATCACCTTTTATGCTTTGGCAGCCTTGGCACTGGTAGGCTAATTTCAAAGAGTCAAATCGACTGGGCACTGGCGTTCTAGTAGGCACCATGCCGACTAGGGGCCTGGGGCGTGCGCCCTAAACGTTCCACTGCCTATGTGCCTACACGGTGCTAATCCAGCACTGGTTCCAACGTTATTTTGGCTGATCGGACTCTGCTACCTCCATTATACTGACAGCATAGCCAATCATTCATTCGTCGCTCACATCACTTTAATTAACTTTAAACATATTTTATTTCCGAAAGAAAATAATGACATAATTACAAATATATACATATATATACACACACATATATATATATATATATATATATATATATATATATATATATATATATATATATATATATATATATATATATATATATATATNTATATATATAAATAATGGGCATGAGATAACAAATAATTAATGGTTGTGTGAATGTTGACCACAATAACATACGCAAAGCAAAACCAACTCGTAGACAACACAAACAAGATCAATGATGGTGACATAAGTTTCCGACATACTACAAAACAACACAACAACAAACAATAAACATATATTCATAATTAATATTAATTGTGACTAGATCTTAAATCGAAAGCCATTCTCGTAAATTTAGCCAGGTTAATTAATGTCCTCCTATTCAAAGTAGATATCAGTTGCTTAAATTTTATAGAACAAAACAGAACACGTCGTTTATTTCTCCCAGGTATACATACAATTCAATAAGGGCAATGTATGAACGCAGGATTATTAAGTAAATTACAAACTTACATTTTATTAAAGAGGGCCAGCATAAAGGGTTTAAATAAAAAGTGCACTGATAAGAGCCACTCTGGAAATAAACATTTTCATCCTTTTTTTCATTCTTATTTTTTATTCCTGTTATTATAATGGTGCTCTAAAGACCCGGTGTTAATATCTAGCAATTTAAGGCATTTACCGACCTGTGAACACGTCATTTTCAACCTGTTTTTGACAAATGTACATAATTAAGTGAAAGAGTGATGTATTTCTAATAATTAGGCAATATAGCAATATCAAAATTAATGGAGCTCACTAGCTTTAACTTTTTAATTGAATCATTGCGTTAAAGGGACTGTCAACCATGAATGACGATAAAAGGAAAGTTCTTAAATACTGTATTTTTTACAATTATTGTTTATATTGATTAAAATATCACGACTGGTATATTACATTACTTTAAAAAAGTTGTTAAGTTTTCATATTTTCAGTATATCCGGTAATAAATTTTACTGTGAATGTCTACCAGGTAACTACCAGTTAACTATAAATAACGCAAGCAGATTGATCATCATCGTCACGTGGTAAAACCAGGAATGCAAATTGTGTATGCGTAGTGAATTGTATATATTTTATGTTTATAATGATCAATCTACTTGCGTTATTTATAGTGTGTATATCGTTATGTCACATATTTTCGCGATGTACTTTCGATTTCACATCGCGAAATTTTATTACCGAATATACTGAAAATAAGAACTTTTTTCAAGTAATTAATATACACAAAATGTACCAGTCGTGATATTTACATCAATATAAACTAATAATTGTAAAAAAAAATACGGCATTTTAGAACTTTTCTTTTTTCGTCATTCGTGGTTGACAGTCCCGTTAAACTGGTATTGTTCGTTCGACACGACTCTGATGCCGTGAATTAATTAGTTAATTGTTCTATAAATAGCACGCGGTAACGTTGTTCTGATACGTGTGTTATAACCCATGCGTTTTTAACTGCTATAAACACGGCAGGTTTCAATTTATAAGTTAATTCAAACAAGTGTCAAGTCTGGTGTACGATATCATAAACACACATAACCCTTATATGGGCCGCGCTCTGTTAAAAGGGGGTTTAATGCAAGTGCGTAAAGTGTCGTCCGAGATTAGCCTGTGCAGTCCGCACACTTTCCGCTTTTATTTATGCGGAAAGTGTCATCCCTGTTTAGCCTGTGCGGACTGCAGTCTTATCTGGAACGACACTTTACGCACATGTATTAAACCCCCTTCTCACATAGCGCGACTCAATATGCAAGTTTTTTTAGATACTCTGGCTCTGTCGACCTGGTTTGGCATTCACTCCGTTCACCTCTTGGGTAACACTTCTACTATAGCTCTTTTACAAATATAGCTTCAATGACAATATTTATTTTCGTTTATAAATCCTCAAAAACCACTATCACACTTGACCGCTTAATGTGCTTTCGCCGATTTGTTACAGCATTGTCGAATGTATACAAAATAATAACTAGTATATCCACGCATTATCATCATCACCATAATCATCGCCGTCCGCCGTCACCGTCGCCGTCGTCGCCATTACCGCCGCCGCCACCGTCTTCGTTGTCGTCATCATAATAATAATAATAATAATAATAATAATAATAATAATAATAATAATAATAATAATAATAATAATAATCACAATGGGCCTAATAATTAACAATACTAGCAGTTTCCCTAAACTTCAAATAACTGTTACGTTATTGCGCTGTTTTATGTACATTGACTTTACCGGCATTGCAGTTAGCGGTACGTGTACCGAAATCCAGAACAGCCTTTTATGATTGCTATCAGATTTTAACTTACCAGAATGATCCATATTAGTAAGAAATCGGTGTAGAGAACACAATTTAAGATAAGATAAGATAAGATAAGCTTTATTTAAAGTCGGCAAGACAGCAACATATACAAACATAAGCTCATGTGAGCTTTTGAACCGACTATTGTACAACAAGGCACGGACTCTAGATTCAATATACACTCCGTGAACAAGGGTATATAATAAAACAAATGTAAATCAGCTACAATGTTAAGAGGGTAAGTTACATGATAGTTACACAATTGTCAAGGGGGCATAGTATTAAGTTAAAAGGCATCATAGTGCACCTTAAAAGTAAAACATCAAGCATTTTAATTAAAAACCATGAAAAATGCCTATCCGCTTATATAAATGGTTAAATGAGTATCATCTCTATTAGCTAAGGAATGACATAAATAGTTAAAACAATTAAAACGACTGTTTAAGAATTCTTCAGTAAGAAAACACACAGAGACTTGGCACATGAAGCAGATTGGCAGTAGTCATGATTTGCAGCACTAATACAACACATAGTTATAGGCGATTTAAAATTAGATATAAGCAACGACATAAAAATCAACACAAGCAACACCATGCAAAAGGCACAAACACAAGCATAGTTTATGAAATACTACATTGACTGCTAGCTTAGACACAAAGGGGGAAATATGACCATGCAAAAGGCAACACAAAATACACATAAGCACTTGAAAAATATCACATAGACTGCAAGTTGAGGCACAAAGGGGAACACAGAATACATATAAGCACATAAACAATACCACAAAATACAAATATAAGCACATTGAAAAAAAAAACACATTGACTGCAAGCTGAGACACAAAAGGGGAAAATATGAAAATGCAGCAAGCAACACAAAATACATATAAGCACATGAATACCACATTTACTGCAAGCTGAGACACAAAGGGGGAAATACGAATATGCAGCAAGCAAAACAAAATACATATAAGCACATGAAAAATTGAACTCAAAGAACTGTCAGTGCTGTTGGTGCTCACCTACCCAGAATCAGAGGCTATGCATTTGCAGTCTTTGCCGCTCCAGCTGGAGATCAGGGTCTTAAACTGACTTAAGCTGGAGCAGGTTCTGAAGCGATCTGGGAGTGAGTTCCACTGGCACTGGCGCAGCGTACTTGAAGGAGTTCTTACCATAAGAAGTGGTTCTAACCACATAAATTGAGACCAGCAATGGCGGCCATCTTGTAACTGGACGCCATCTTGAATGTTTGACTTACTAAAGGATTTTATCAAAAGTGTGTATCAAACTTAGTGTTTATACCAAAATGTCATGCTAAATTGAAGATTTGCACAATTTGTACGCACGGTTGCTTAATATATACCCAACAGGGCTCTATAGATTGAATCGGAAATGGCGGCCATCTTGAAAATGGCCGCAATTTAGAATTGTTGAGTGGCTAACGATTTCTATCAAAAGTGCATATCAAACTGAGTGTTCATGCAAAATGTCATGCTTGCTTACAGATTTGCAAGATTTTTATGCTAATTCTCCTAGCTATAACTCGATAAGTTCGAAATACTTAATGTCATCGAGATTGCATTAACGAATAAAACGAGAAGTATACACAAGTTATTTCGGTACAAGGACGTTTCGATGTGTCCGCTTTATTTCAGATATTTTTTTCACACTCATTCACATCTTGACACATCACACAATACTTTAAAATTCTGATTTCTCACATTCGATTCAGTAACGCTATTTTTTCACATACATGTACTTTCCTTTCGCAATTGCGATAAACTGTTCATCCATGACGCTGCGACACTTCCATACCAGGTGCGGGTGTGGTTAGATCGGGCTACAATGTCAAATGGAAGTATGGTGTTTATATATTTCCTTCCGTATGTTTTCAGTTTCTTAACAAACACTAACTTAATTTCTCTTGTTCCGTGTTAAGAATGAATGCGTTTATGAATCATAGTAAAAATATCTGAAAGAAAATGAGTTAGAATTATGATTAAGTGCATAATAAACTGCTGTTTACAAAATACATTTTATTATTTCATGTCACGTCGGTTTATCTGAATTAACAAACGAACCTCGTTGAATAATCTTTGCCTTATTAAATTGTAAGATTTGCCTACCCACATATTATTGTGATTTTATTTTGGTGAATTAAGCCTGTCCAAATAATTCCCAAGTATTTTTCTAGATCGATACGTAGTACAGATTTTGAAATGTATTGAAGGGTTTCAAATGATACTTAGTCATATACATACTGAGCGCCTAGAATACATTGATATTAAATATTTTTTCTGCCAAAACCTATATTCAAGGGCGTTCCTTACTTCACAGCGCTTGCTAAAACTTATCGATTTGCTTTCTCCCTGATGGCTCATTATGTTGCTTGTCGAATCGCATACGTAGATCTTACGTAATTTCAGATATTTTTTTCCCACTCATTCACATCTTGACACATCACACAATACTTTAAAATTCTGATTTCTCACATTCGATTCAGTAACGCTATTTTTTATATTATAGTTATATGTATTCTGTGTTCGTTTGTTAATTCAGATAAACCGACGTGACATGAAATAATAAAATGTATTTTGTAAACAGCAGTTTATCCTCGCATATCACGATATTTCGTTGTTTTATTGATATTGTGTTACACAAATGATACGTAGCCAAGGATGTGTATATAAAGCATGTTTCGTTTTCGTATGCAATGATATTTCGTTGTTTTATTGATATTGTGTTACACAAATGATACGTAGCCAAGGATGTGTATATAAAGCATGAATCGTTTTCGTATGCAAGAGAGCAGTATTGAAACACGTGTTATATATCTTCCTGACTTAAGGAGTAACGTTTGAAAGAAACTGTAAGTCTTATATACATGTTCGCGTTCTATAATAATTCATTAAACACGTCAATTTTGCTTTATTGTTTTGAAATCGTGCACGTTATATTACTATAACTTGAACTAACATAACAAGAATATTTATTTTTTTAATTTACTTATAGAAAGAGTACAAATCACTGACCATGTTTTCATTTCGTAATTGTGTTTTTTTTTTTATAAACATGTACAGTTCGTGTTGGTGTTACATGTCCACTTCTTTGAAATAGCAAGTATTTTGAACGTACACGGATGTTCGCAAATGTTGATGCTCATTTAGAGATGTAATCAATTTTTTGCTGAAGAAATACGACGTTACGCCATAAAATGACTAATAGCGGAATCATATGGTGCTTGTATTCAGTGGAATTGTTCACTTTTTGATAAAAGCAACACACTTTGCTAATTGATAGTTTAAAGTATTTAAGGCAAAATAGGCTATGGACCCAATTCATATTGTTCAAAATGGCCGCCAACCTATCAAAAAAGAAGAAAATATCTAGGTGCTGATCGTTTGTTGCGATCTTTTACAAATCAAATGAAATATTACAATAATTTATTACAAATTATGCTGATAATCAAAAATCTTTACAAGAAAAACATTTATTTTAAGTATTTTGTTAATTTTGTACCTTTTGTAAGGTCAAAAGGTCATTTTTTGAGGAGGGAATCATGCTTTTTTGGCAAATATTCAGTTACTTTAATAATTAATAAATCCATAAAGGTCGCCGAGTTTGCAAATGGTATTTTTTATTTACATTTTTGTATATTTCATGCAATACAAAGTTTTGGGCTAACGGTGTGCATGCAAATGTGTTATTTATAAAGTCTAACTTTATAGAGTCACATGTAAACGTTTTGAAATCAATTAACAAAATCTATCTAACAGTAGGGTCAATATCTGAAAAATATACCATCAACCCCAAAACAATTTCTACAAAAGTTATTTTAACTGATCCTGGTAGGGTAGAAGTTCCTTTAAAAGATATAAAAAAAAATACCACAATCAGACCATGGAAAGTGTTTTTTTTTCAACATGGCCGCCAAGATGGCCGCCAAGACCTATACATGATCATAACTATGTAACAATCCAAACAGATTTGATCAGTTTGGTGTCTTTACATAGGTTTAAAGGGCAAAAGAAAACATACAGATCATCAGACAGTGTTTAAGTTTAATATAGTAGACACAAATCCAACATGGCGTCCAAAATGGCCACCAAGATGGCCGCCAAAACATATTAATGATCATAACTATGTAACTATCCACTCAATGTTGATGATTTTGGTGTCTCTACATAGGTTGTAGGGGAAAAAGAACAGATTAAGATCATCAGACATTGTTAGGTTTATTTTATTACATAAAAATCCAACATAGCGTCCAAAATGGCCGCCAAGATGGCCGCCAAATCCTATTAATAATCATAACTATGCAACTATCCACTCAATTTTGATGAGTTTGGTGTCTATACCCTGGTTTCAGAGCGCAAATAACACATTAAGATCATCAGACAAAGTATAAGTTTATAATGTTACACAGAAATCCAACAAGACGTCCGAAATGGCCATCAACACAATACAAAGGACCACAAGTCCATAACGTGTGACTCAAGCGTTTTGGTTGTTATGTAAAACGCCATAATTGAGGGGACAATGAACGCTTTAATTGAATTGTAAATATCACTAAGCAGTTGAATAATCCTAAATTCCAATTATATATTATGACATTCAGCTGTCGACTATCACTTATTACACAATCACCTTTGTCCATAACATTTATCTCAGAGTGTTAAATTGATGGTGTCGTCCTCCTCCTTCTCAGAACCGACCTCTTGTGAATTGTTTGAAGTGTAACGGTTTTCTATTTTGCAATGGCCATGTACAGCAGTGCAAGGGGGTCCATAGTGTTTGCAGCTGCATCGAGAGGATTTGCATTCTTCAAAACAGTTACAAAGGATGATTTTCAAAAGTTCTTCTGGTGCAGCATTTTGTTTTGATTGGAATAAATTAGTCATTGTCCTGTTTCGTTACCATTCAGTCGGTTTCATAGTATTTGTCATCCCCATCCATACCATTATTTGATAGTACACGTATACGCGCTGGCTATGGAATATTGTTGCATGTGATGTTGGGAGAAGTGAGTGACGTATCTTTCGGCAGTAGCCACTTTCTTTGTGAAAATGTTATGACGCAGTGATTCTAATGGACTTTCCACCAAACAGATCCGCCAACAAGCATTTGCCAAGTTATATGTTCTCTTAAGACTAATTTGGAAGGGAGAATGAACTAGCACATGACTTCATGATAGGAACAGGTTTTACTTCTAAATACTTCATTTGTCCAAATGCTGAAAATCATTGAAGTTTAATTACAGCCTCAATAAGCACAAGGTTAATATTATACACTTTGTGTGCCTTTGACTATTTATTCACATCAAAGCGGAAGTAGATGGTCATATTGTCCCTTTCCGAGTACAGCGGGCTCATGATGAGCAAATCTGTATACTCACCCACCAACGTTTGGTGCTGCGACGGGATCGCTACACTGTTGCTTCTACAATTTCAACGTCTGCATTCCCTGAAGACAGAACAACCTCACATCCCATGTTTGTCAGAGCTGTGTAATCATGCCGGCCTTGTTTTTGTCACGAGACAAAATTCTTCCTTTTTAACATGAGAATTCTGTTTCTTTACTGACACTCACTATAGGATTCACGGTTTTCATCGTCTCTGATGTGTGTTGTGTTGGCTTCAAAAAGGCATTAGGATGGGAGCTCAGTTTATAAGACAATACGTCTTCATTGGAAAGATCTTAAGATTTTTACACCAACCGGAAACGCTGGAACAGAAGCGCATGATCAATAGCACAGTCTTAAGCATTCTTAGGGTCCAAGGGGTTTACATTTCCTCAGTCATCCCACTGCCGCGAGTTAGACCACCTCATCAATGTTTGCTCAATGACAAGATCACGTCCTAGCTCAGCACAGCACTTATTGCTCCTACGAGCAACGTGAAACCAATACCGAAGTTTCATTCAACGTCTGGGTGCGTTTCATTTAGGTTGCTTATTTGCTGAAGATACATAGAGTAATAAGCAGAGTGCAGGTAATGTGCCCAGCTGCAGCAAAGATGGATAGACAATCGGACACTGCCTGCAAATGCATCAGCCAACACCCAGTACGATTTGCTTTAATCAACACTCTTGAATTGCTAACCATAAGCCGATAATTCAGCCATACTATGCTTGTCTTTGAAGTATGGGCAAGTTAATGTTTCCCTTCTCTGTAGCATACTCGAGTTTGATCCAACTCGCATTACATGTATCATCGGCTAGCGATGTTTTGCCCCTAAGAAGAGTACAACTCCTTGGCATGGTCCAGCAGAATCTGAATTTCAGGATCTTCCTGGGTCATTTCGGCTGTAAGCCGATGTGTAGGAACTTTTCAACAAGAAGATGGTCTCGTTCAGCCCTCTGGACAGCTTTCCGTGTCATAATGTGCACAATTGCATTTTCCTCAAAGACAGTCTTAAGTATGTATTTGAGAACGGTTTCTTCCATTGCCCACCCTCCCCAAGTTCATACATGTATGAAAAATCCCAACATCTGGCCAATGTTTTTCAGGCATCTTCTGGGGCGCATCAATGATGATTTCGGCAGCATTCCAATACAATGGTTGTTCAAACATTACAATGGTGTTAAGGATGTGCCAACTTTGCAAACAAAGGCTTATGTTGACATAATGCACGCTTTGTCCCCATAGTACAATCATATTAATCATAGGCAATAATTTGACTGACAACAGCCCAGGGTACTGGCTTATCTGATGCAAGATACGCAACATTCCTGCCAATTCGGTGTTACCTGCCTAAAGCTGAAAAATATCGATCCGCTTGTTATAATCAAGAAATCGCGGCGCGTCCAAACTATGGCGTTTCACATAACAACTATCACGTGAGAGTCAAAAGTTATGGACTTGTGGTCCTCAATTTCTGTTCTAGTCGCTTACTCTGAAACTAGAACAGTCACTTCTTATGTTTTTGAGATCATTACGTAAAGGAAATTTCAAGCTGTACAAAGATGCAGTCACAAACCTTTTACCATGGGTCTTTGCCCTAGACTATCCAAACTATGCACGGTGGTTATCAGTACATGTTCGTGACATGATGAATTCAGATAAATTACATCCAGGTGTTGCTGAGCAGTTTGAAAATGGATGCTTCGTTATCAGAAAGTCTCACAATGCTTTCTCCTCAATCCCCATTGATCAAGCCCATGAACAGAACAAAACACTGGCAAAATGTGATGGCGGTGCTATTGGCCTTACTAAAAACTCAGACCAGCTTTTTAGATGGATGGTATCAGGACCAGAATTAGCAAGAGCTGTTCAAGAATTCGAGCAAGGACATGAATTTCAGAGTACACAAAACAATGATAAAGAAACAAAACACCATGAACACAACACAAGTACGAAAGAAAGATTTAGAAATCAGGTAAAGAAATTGTGCACAGTCANATCTACAAATGTGCCAAGTTTGTTGCTTTTATCAAAAAGTGAACAATCATTTCACCATATGATCCCACTATAACGGAAACTGCAATTATAACGATACATAAGTATTTATGGTGGGTTATATCAGAACTTATTGCGGAAACAATTACGAAACAACAACGAATGCTTCGATACTGAGATGTGTTACTTGTGGTCGCATCGTTTGTGTCGGTATTCGTGTTTACGTCACATACATGCACTGGTAAGTAGAAAACTTTCGCTTGTTACACTCGTATGTGATACACTTTATAAGTGTTCGTGTTAATCGCCATATTGTTAATATATTACATTATGCAGTCAGTTTCAGACACAGAAATACATAATATAGAAGGACGACAATACCATTGACTAAATCACCAATTGACAATTACCGGTAATGTAGTTGCTTAGCACTTAAATTTAAGCATCAAATCGCACACAAAAGTATTAAATGCTACATGTTTGAACAAATTGATTATTTTTTTATTAAAAACTTAGTATTAATAAGGTTTGGTGACGATGCGGCCTTTGACTTACGAACAGCACATATGATACCATATTGAAAACCTCGACTACCATGAGAAAGTATAATACAATTCTCAAATTATTGTTTTACTGGTATAAAAGAGAAAACAAATGCACAAAAATACACAAATGCAAATAACCCGGAAGACCAAAAAACATTGATCATTCTTTTTTCATTTTAAGAAACAATAACATTCTTGTTTTAATTTAAGTCACATGATGATAAAGATCGGAGAAATTGATTACACACATTATTTGAAATTTGCTTCATTCGAGCAGTTTATTGATAAATGTACTTTCTAAAGTGCGAATTTACATAAATTATATTACGACACCAATTGATAAAAAAAAAACATTACCTGATTTAAATATATTTGCAAAAGTCTGGTTATTTTTATCCCAGCTATGGTTATCAATCTCATGTTAATCAAGAATTTTATAAAAAGAAAACATTTAACATGTAAACAGCAGCAAAAAAAACTCTACATGCAATCCACAAACAGATGTAATAAATTATCACTGAACTTTCGTTAAATCTGAAATTCCAACATCATAAATTTGTGTAAAATATAATTATAATGAATGTGAATGACGCTTATGTGTCTTTAAGATATCTTACTTACGGATTCCAAATGCATTTTACAAGATCTTTGTTCCAAAATGCTTGGTATCAAAGAAAAGAAAAAAAAATGTGCATGCAGCTTAATTTGAGTAAAACCAGCTATCTTACATAAAGGTTGCAAGAACTTTACAAGGTCATTTTTGTCAGTGGATTTGTTAAGCATTTTGGTGTTTACATATTAACATATAGACAAGTTTCAATTGACAATGTGAGCATATATAAAGATTTAAGTCAGTTGTCTGCTATTTTCGTTATCACTTGTCTATAGATTGAGCTGTACGTCATAGTAAGCCATGGACGTTTATCTTCAAAGTGCTTTTTCTTCTATGACCCAACCAAAAGAAGATTTGAGCAGTTGGCAGAGTGCATGACTTCAGATTTGGTCCATAAATTTCAATGGCTGATATATTGATGATAACATTCATCACAGCATGGCATGTTAAGTCGAGCGCTTCGACACTGTCACTCACTCTTCTCTGACGGTTAAATAAATGACTTATTATCAAGCCTGCAGTTGGGAATATACATTCCGCTCCAGTATTACGTTTGAACCTTTCTAGCGTTTTCTAGCTTTCTAGTGCATGTGGTGGTTATTTGCTTGTTGATTTCATGGATTCTGCGTACCGGATGTGAATGATTTACTAAACATGCTGGTTTATAGTTTAGTTTCACACAGGGTTAACAATTCCATTTCCCTATACCGCCTCACCCCATTCCATATCACATCATCAAAACTTGCTAACATTTGAAACAGCTTAAGTATTCGACTAAACATTGGAAACACATGCCTTTATGGTCTTTAATTTTTATATAAATCCTTGCTATAAGGATAATTCAGATGGGTTTAAAACGCAGCTTTTAGCGCAGCCAATAAGGATAAAGAATGAACATGAATGGATGATTATTTATTAAAAATCGTAAGAAAAAAAAACATTATTTTTAATTCATAGTTCATAGTTCTGCAAAAAATGTCTATTTCTTTATCTTCAAATATTCGGGTAGTTAATTATAAATCCGGTTAGTGGAAGTAATCTATTGTAGTATTCGGTAGAATCACTTCGAATCACTTCGAATCACCTCTTTCCGTCGGAGGATTCCGGCGATAACCGATGTATCACGATTGCCGTAGAACGTGAAATTTCCAGTGTGCTAAATATAGAACTTGGAAATACCAATTTTCTATTGTGAAGTATGAGAAGTGTGTTTTTCTGGTGTGAATTTACATATTTGATGATAGTGTAACATGTTTATGCGCTATACGCTATGAACATAGGTTTTTAATTGAGGTAAGGTATGTGATGATACTTGTTTTATTTTAATTTTAAGTGTAACACAAAACTTTGTACACTATGTAGTTTTTCGGATAAAGTTATTTCCGGACATTTAACACTGATCAAGTCTAATTTAAGCACTACAAACAGGGCGCTGGTGGACAATAATATTGTCTAAGAATCAAATCTATATTGTGACCTTTTCTCATATTATACTGAAGATTTAAGCGCTACTTTAAAGCGCCAAATAAAACTATTTAGCATTACTGTATTATTTTTTTATAAAATTAACAAACCTTTATAGATTCCCGTTTATACCTAATTTTCCATAAGAATTATAAAAAAAACACCTACGTTTTTGATGCATCAACAACTTAATCCAACACATGTATCCAGTTTTAGGAGATTCTTGATAGTCACGATGAAACTGTCTAACTGTCATTAGGGGTACTGCACTTATTCAATTGGTCAGATTCAAAATAATGTCTCTAATAATAAACACATTCATCATCATCGTCATCACCCTACTGGATTGTTTATTTAACTGTAGGAGTAAACAAGGGAATATGATGGCGGCATGTAGTAAACGTAATGGAAGATTCAGAATAATAAATTGGGATTTAATGCATTTTCTAGGTAAATGTTGGCACATGTAAGACACTATTTTGATTGCATGAAATAAATTTGAATTTAATGTTCTTATCCAAAATAATAAAAAATTACCAAAAATTAAACTTTCTTATTTCCACCACATAAATTGTCTTCAGCATATAGGGATGTGCCTGACAATTTGTCTCACTTCGCGTTAAATGTCTAATCTAGCCTAATTTTTATCCCCACGCTTTTTGAAAAGCGTGGGGATATTGTGGTTATCTCCGCCGTCCGTTAGTCCGTCTGTCTTTCGTCCTGGCCACTATCTCCTTCTACACTATAAGCACTAGAACTTTGAAACTTACACTCATGGTAGCTATGAGCATATGTGCGACCCTGCACTATTTGGAATTTTGATCTAACCCCTGGGTCAAAAGTTATGGGGTTTGGGGTGGGGCCGGGTCAGAGATTTTCACTCATTTTTAGCAAGACTATATATTATATATTATATAAAGTGGAGCTATCCTACTCACCACGGCGTCAGCGTTGGCATGAGCGTTGGAATGTTAAAGTTTGCGTACCACCCCAAATATTTTCTATGTCCCTTGAGATATTGCTTTTATATTTTGCATACTTCTTTACCAACATGACCCCAATCTATAAAAAAGAGCAGACAACTGTAACAAGCATTTTGTAAGAATTATGGCCCTTTTTCCACTTAGAATATGCATATTATTGTAAATCTTTGCATCTAAAACACGGTATTGGTGCTGAAAGTAGTCTCACTTACTCAAAAAAGTGAAATTGTAGATACAGCATTTCCTTGGAGTTATTTTCAAAGCTCAGGGTATTACCTACTCACATCAAGTTGAATTTTATTTGATCATGCANTCCCTGTACCGATTGGATGTCAAATCGAGGCATACGGGGATACCCCTCATTTCAGTTTATTTAGTGTGTTTACTTCGGGAAAATGGAGAACGCTTGTGTTCCCGAATTTCTGAAACACATTTATCGTCAATATTGGGCAAAAAATAGAGTTTTTTGTAAGTTATATACAGATTTCTGACTAAAGTAAAGGTGGAATGATTGATCGTTTAAGGTCCCGCTTTTTGGTCAAATGTCCCTACATTTTTTTATGGAATATCCTGATTTGGACCTGAAAAATTCTGGCGTGTATGAATAAATATAATCTAGAATTTCATTATGCAGAAACAAGCATTACCGAATCTTGTGCGGAAAACTAACATGTTAAATTCGGGGATTGTCAACCCACAAAATCAATGAAAAGTAATGTCCCACAAATTAGAATGATTTTACAGTAATTTATATTTGCTTTGAAGTCTAGACTATGGCTGTTGAACTGACAACGAAGGATAAACTTGAGAAGTTCAAGTTTTCCCACGAGATACAGACAGACACGTTAGGTAACAACGATGATGGATCCGTACCTGCCCTGACTTCCGGTGACTTTCACCAACGATTAATAAACATCAATGATGAGATGGGGACTGATGACATAGAGGCACTGAAGTTTCTGTGTCGAGACCATCTGCCAGGTAAGAGATTAACTAAAGTGTCTATTATGCTATTCTGACATGATACTAACTAAATCTTGTATAGCAGGGCTCAGCTGTGAGCGAGATGTGGGAGATAACTACTCCCTGGACGTATTAACTTCTCTCTCTAATTACATGAAAGAGAAGTGACTTCTACTCCTTTTGATGATTTACTTTGAGCCTGACATTGACCGATAATATATTATTTAAATTCAGTTAGATACAATAATAACACAACGTTAACACTGAAGAGAAGTCACTTCTCCCTCAAATTTGAATTAGGCTGAGCCCTGTGTAGTCTATTATATAGAGAATAATAGGTTAGTGTTGATAATAGATCAGGTTTATCATGCGAGGCTTAGAAAACAAAAAGCACGAGCCTTGACGAGTGCTTTTTCGTTTTTGTGCCGAGCATGATAAACCTGATCTATAATCAACACTTACCTATTATTCTATTTATCCCACTGTTTATTCAGTAAACCATTTTATTAAAACGAAATTAGTTTAACTGGATAATTTCACAGGATTTATGACGTCATTTTGTTGAAAACATGACATCATTTCGTGCCGTGGATTATGGCAGAAATTAAATCAACGGGGCTTTAATCAACCGAATTCGCTGTAAAAGTGGGATAAAATGTTACCAGTAGCCAAAATAGCCAATGGCAACTGAAAACTCTTATTGGCTTCTACACACTTTCTGAGCTAACATTCTAAATAACACGCATTTTTGCTTCTCATTCAGATTTCTTAGTGCCAACCTACCTTATAGTCAAAGAACAAAATTAACGTAGTGAAATCTTTTACAAATAATTCAGAAAGAAGTTCTTTACCTGATCACATTATAGTTTTTGTTATTTCATGTTGTTTATGCTTCACTGTTTTTTGTATTGTATTCTTTTAAAGCATTTTTTTGTGGTGTAGACATTTTTTATTTTTTTTGCAATAGTCCCATCCATTCACAAAATGCACAATCAGAGAGCATATATCAAAGTGCTCCAGCTAAGATTTTAAAAGGGCAGGGTGCTTTTTGGTCAAAAAAGGGCACTTAAGCCTGCGTGGTCATATTATCACTGTCAGTGTGGCTTATTTCCAATAAGCATGTGCTATGTGTATAATACTATAGTTCATATTACATGTATTTTCAAGAAAAACAATTTGCCTTTAATTGATAAAACTAGTTTCATTGGAAAAATGTAGTATTTTTTTTTAACTTCAAATAAAATTTGCTGTATATAATAATGTGATCAGATGAAAAAAGGGAATGGTGGGAATTCTATTCGCTTATGCGCCCTTCTATTCAGGCCTAGTTGGAGCACTGCATCAATTTCACTGATATTCTTGTAAATTTCTGTTTTGAACAGCTTCCAAGTTGGACAAAGTAGAATCTGCCTTGGAAATCTTTGAGTACATGAAGAAAGCCATGATGATTGATCTGAACAATATGGACTTTCTACTAGAATGCCTGGCTCGTATACACAGATTCGATCTCATCAGAAAGCTGGGCTTCTCAATCGATGACGTGCGTGAAGTAATACCAAACTTCAAAATGGTTCCAACATTCAGGTAGTATGGTTGATTTTACGTAGACGTATAATTTTTCACTTCTGTCTTATTCTTTCTAAGGTGGTTAATCCTTGTTGGTAGTGATGCTCTTACAATAAGGTATCCCATGTTACTGGGACGCACCTTTTACCATAACACTTTATTGACTTATGTTGACACATATAACATAACTGTGTCTCAGATAAATGGTGAAAATCATATCCCATATTGCCCTGCATAATACATTTGTAGCAAATGGATTAAGATGGGTGTTTAGCTATTAAAATACATTTGCATTCAAAATTGTGTACATTCCTTCATTTTATGTTCAGGAGAATATGAATGTGAATTTTGAGGGTAAAAAGAAGTTATCAATTCACTCAATTATTGCTTCAACTAAGCTATATATAATTTTAGGATCCTTGTAATACACCCCTACTTGCCCTTTATTTTATTTTTTAATCTTCATTAAATCCACTTCAGGGTCATGTTAATGGACTTGGCGGATGACATTGACAATACAGAAATCGATAAGATCAGATTCCTGCTGAAAAGCTCCATCAAGAAGAAGATGTTGAACGAGCAACAGAGCATTCTGCAGCTGTTTGTGCTGATGGAACAAGAGGGCCTGCTTGGGCCCACCAAACTCTCACTTCTAGAGACGGTGTTTACGAGTCTGAAGAGACCAGAGCTTGTGAACCGAATACTGGAATATGAAGGTAGCATTAGTTTAAACCTATTTATTTTAGCTCGATTGCATCGAAAGCCTAAGGCGTATTTGAAACGCTCTCGAGGCCGTTTCCTGGGACTAATACATGTTCCAGTACTTGGTGTCTTTAGGGGAGATTTGAAGAAGGCTCCAACTGAGGGGATCTAACTTGTGACCTCCCAATCGCTAGGCGGACACCATATCCACTACGTCACGGAAGGTATCATTGACTGTATTATATCACATCTTCAATGTTTTTTTGTTAAGCCAGCTTGTAGAAACCTCAATATAGCAGTAACAATGGATGGGTGTGTGTGCGTGCGTGCATGTGTGTGTGTCGGAGCTTGTTCGAACTGTAATTTTGTTCTTTATTGTTCATTAAAAAATAACTTTCTGCAAATGAAAACCATCATGTGTGGACATTAAGTGTCTACCTACCTTCTCATGCAATTTTATAGTAAGTTAACATCAATATTAACCATCATAGATAACATGTTGTGTGTAACATCCATCTTCCTACCTCAAAGGTCAAGGTCACACTTAGAGGTCAAAGATATTTTTTTGCCATAAAACAGCTGGTCTGTACTGTAACTTTGTTGTTAATTTTTTGAATCACTATACACTAATGATTACGGTGAAGAGACAGCGTGTCCCGTGTAAAACTCCCTACCTTTAAGGCTAAGGCTACACTAAGAGGTGAAAGGTCAATAAAACAGCTTGTCCAGACTGTAGTTCTATCGTTGTCAAGCCTTTGTATCGCTATTCATTGATAATTTGGAAAATGCGTGTATTATTAAAGAAGAGCTTAATTTCACTAAACATTATAAAGCAAGGGCGTTTTAGTGGCAGTATGTGTGATTTTGCTACTAATGTCAGTGCATCCAATCCTGGGCGCGGCAATATTTTTTTGTTCAACTTTTCTTGCTATTATAATTATTTTGGACTAAGCTAACTATTAAATATTTGAAAGAATAAACCTTCAATCAGCAGGTTCATTTTATAGAGGCTCCAACCTGAGCCGTGTTAAACATCAGCAACATTTTCGTTAATTTTCTTGTGTTTAAGTATAGCATATTTAAAACATATTTTAAATCAAATTAACTGATGCCCCTAAACATAGCTAAGTAAGGTTAAAACTTTCCTTGGAAGCTTTGTTGTCTTGGCCCCAGGATTAAAGGGTCTCTTTTGTATAAGACTCTTGACTTTGTCTATATATTTATAGTTTATGATACAATTGAATGGCTAGATTGATGTTTAGATTGATGGTCTAAAATAATACACCTATAATATTTAATATTTGTAACAATGGTTTCAAAATATTATTTCAGATAGTACAACGCATTACAATATTTCTTTTTTCCAAATGTTAAACCTGTAATAATAGAAACGAGTACAAAGGAGAATAATACAATCATAAAACATTATTAAAATAACTTACTAGGAATCCATTGTATGAAGTTATAAAGAGTGTGACTTAAAAAAATATGTTTATGGCAGAAAATGAAATAGGATATGTGACTATGAAAAAGCAGAGACGTACATCTACGTCTCTGGAAAAAGTTATGTTTTAATTTAGTGCGTATTTGTCAAACCTGTGATACGTTCGGATTTGAAAATATAAAATAAACTAGTATATTAAAAAATACTTTAAACATAAGAAAACATGAATTACTTGAAAAAAACAGTTCACTCATCAAATGACATTCACTCTCACAACTTTCACGCTGACTACCGGAAAGTGGATATTTGGAATTTGTTTTTTAAAGTATAAGCAGTATTATACAGGTAATAACACAAACTGTGTAACCTGCTGCAAATCTGCTGGCATTTCTTCACCCCACAATATATTGTTAAGGTGCCCCACCCAGTCGAGTACAGCCCCGGGGCATGTCCCCCAGTCCATCACCACAGTCCGAGTCCCGAGAAAATATCCAGCCCCGGAGAGACTTTCAGCATGAGATGAGACAGGGAGACCCTGCAAGAGCTCCAATCAGTAAGTAACTGCATGTGGGAGATGATGCTGGAAAATCATTTATATTTGTCAGCATTAAATTTCATGGTTAAAAAAATGCTTTTTCTTGGACTCATAAATTCTTGGATTTCTGAATTTTGAAAAAAATGAGGAAATTTGCATCATTCATTTTCCAAGGTGTTTTTGTTAGAATTGTGGAATGGTCAATACTAAAGCAACTATAATAAATGTCCCACTGATAATAATGATTTTACAGTAGTAGGAATAATGAAACACAAGGAGCATTAATTTAATATTTTTGTCACCCATTGCAATCCTTTTATATAAGGCAAGTGACCGATTGTCTACAATGAGAAACAATAATACATCAACAACAACATTAGAAGTAAAAATTGTAAAGCTTTTATTTAGGAAATGGACTAGATAAGGCCCATAATAGTATACAGAAAGGTTATAAAGAGACTTCAAAGAAACAATTGACAATTATAATGGTTTTTAAAGAAAGTGAGTTAACTGATATCATGACTTAAAAACTGTAAAAACATTCTGAAAAATGCAAACCAATGGTGCTAGTACATAAAATTTAAAATTTATAAATTAATCCGCATTCTGGGAAAACTGGGCTTAATGCATGTGCATAAAGTGTTGTCCCAAATTAGCCTGTGCAGTTGGCAGAGGCTAATCAGAGTCGACGCTTTCCGATTTTATGGAATTTTTTGTTCAAAGGAAGTTTCTTCACAACCGAAATCCAACCTAGACGGAAAGTGTCATCCCTGATTAGCCTGTGTGAACTGCACATGCAAATCTGGGACGACACTTTACGCACATACATTACGCCCACTTTTTCCAGAACAACGCTCAAATTTAAGATTTCACAATTTATATTTAGACATGCAGCACAGCAAGCATCAATATGCACCCCTACCGCCAGGCCTGGCTCCACATGAGCTCCCCAACCGTAGTTTTGACCGCACCCAGAGTGCTGGAACTATCACCGTGAGTTCCTCTGGGGGAGATTCTGCAGCTCGAGAGGAGAATCCTAGAGGTCTGTTGTAGTGAAAACAGATTTACTATTTGAGCCTTGCTCTGTGAAAAGGGGGTTTAATGCATGTGCGTTAAGTGTCGTCCCAGATGAGCCTGGGGAGTCTGCACAGGTTAATCAGGGACGACGCTTTCTGCTTTGATCTGTTCCTAGTCACGTCCAAGTTCGTCCTGCAAAAAAATCCTAATTCTGTATTGTGTGAATTTGGCATAATTACGGTAAGACATCATACTTAGAATAGGTATTTTTTTTTGTGATTTTCTCAAACAAAACTGTTCATTTCATGTTTTGAATGTATTTTAGTAATATTCGGCCTTTACTTTTAATATAATATACATGAATTTCATGAATTTTTCATTTACAGTGTATTATTTTGTTTCCATTTTCACTGTATTTAAAAGCTGTGTTCATGCACACATAGACATGGTTTCTTTTTTTCAGGATTTTTTATAAATCCAAGTAAACATCAAGTGTTGAAGTAAAATACATTTATATAATAAAGTTATATATGAAAGTATACTTATTATATTTCAAAATGGATAAATACAACTGGTAAAAAAGCAAATAATGCACTGTTGAAAAAGCAGTTTATTGCAAAGTGATGATTTATTCAAACTAAACATACTGGTGTGTTTCCTTCAATATTTTCAACATTGAACATAATTACATTAAAGCTTGCTTACATTATTCATGATTTTTATGCCCCCCCGTCCCTTCGAAGAAGAGGGGGTATATTGTTTTGCACATGTCTGTCCGTCCGTCTGTCGGTCTGTCCACCACATGGTTTCCGGATGATAACTCAAGAACACTTAGGCCTGGGATCACGAAACTTCATAGGGACATTGGTTATGCATATGATGAACGGCAGATGACCCCTATTGTTTTTCAGGTCACTAGGTCAAAGGTCAAGGTCACACAATGGCTGTCACTACAACTGACAGCCCATTTGGGGAACATGCATGTTTTACAAACAGCCCTTGTATGAGATTGTTCATGTGCAATCTTTATTATCATATGATATAAATTGCTACAGTTATGACTCATTTTAATACTTAGAATTTCTATAACATATTATTACAACTTGCTTCATGGGTGTATCCATTACTACGTTGACAAGCTATTATTTATACAGAAAACACATGAAATCAATAAAAATTATCTGTTGTTACCGTAAACATAAACTTTCTTATGTAAAAACATCGAACACTTGTAAAAAAATAACCCCTGTGTACATGACATAATGTGCATTATGTTTTTCTAGATTTCACATTTTGGTGTTTAATTGTGTAAACTGGTTACTCAAATATGTACTTGTGAAAGTACTGTGAAATCATTTTCATCGGCATGAAATTTTGTGGTTTAAAAACAAATGACTTTCGTGAACACATAAATTCGTAGATTTCCGATTAAGGAAAAAAACTAGGAATTTATAAGTCATTTTCTAATGTGTTTGTGTTAAATTTGGTTAATCTTCAAAATCAACAAAAATAATGTCAAACAAATAAAAATGATTTTACAGTATTTGTGTGTCATGAATCATGCAAAATGAAATACTGGTTTTCTATTCTTCATTCAACTTCTTTTTATAAAATATTGATTAGCAAGTAAACTTGTTAAAAAACTAAATAAAAAATGAAAACAACAAATATATAGCCTCGCTCTGGGAAAACAGGTCGTAATGCATGTGCATAAAGTGTCGTCCCAGATTAGCCTGTGCACTAAAAGTTTTTATGGACTTTTTCATTAAAAGAAAATCTTTCTTAACAACTATCAAGTGTAGGCGAAAGTGTCGAGGAAAGTGTTGTCCCTGATATGGGACGAAACTTTAGGCAAATTCATTAAGCCCTGCTTTCAAAAAGCGCGGCTGAAACTATCTTGTTGTTGTTGTTGTTTCAGACATTCCGGAGTCCCTGTTCCTGCAGATAGTCGATGATGTAAAAGACATGTTTGAGGAGTTTCTCACGGAACTTGGATGTCAAACTGAGATCTTCCACTATATGCAGATGTATCCGTCACCACCAAAACGAATGAGGGAATTTCTGCAACATTGGAAAGAAGATAAAAGGGTTGGGGAGGTTTGTGCATCGCAAGTTTTATATTTACGTTAGTGCCTTGTTCCTTTTTAGACTTGTTTAATCTAAAAGATGTTTTTCAAATGTCACAAAATGTATAAAATTTCAACTAGATCAAACAGATTCCCAAAGATATAGTGAAAAAGTCCAGTATACAAAGAAATTGTTCATTAAAAAATTATCAACGACCTGCTCATGTTTCAACAAAAAACTTAAATATAGTGAGTTTTATTATACTTTATTATACTTTATTTTCGGCTAAAACACGGTATTGGTGCTCATTTGCATTTTTTTATGTTATATCCATGGCACAGAAAAAATATACAAGATAGGAATTAATTTTAAAGGTCCACTACACTGGCATATACCCATCTTACTTTCCTGAAAATTTCAAGAGGCTAGTGTTACCCATTCTTGAGATATACGTTGAAACNAAATGTATAAAATTTCAACTAGATCAAACAGATTCCCAATGATATAGTGAACAAGTCCAGTATACATTTAAAATTGTTCATTAAAAAACTCTCAACGACCTGCTCATGTTTAAACAAAAAACTTAAATATAGTGAGTTTTATTATACTTTATTTACTATATTTACCCTACTGTCAGTCTTTATGATTGGAATATTTTCACAATATTGATTTTATAATTTTAACATTTTGTTGAAAATCAGAAATGGCCCTTTTTGTGAAGTGATACATTTTTGTAAATTCAGTGGGTATGCCTGTATTTATACAAAGCATGCTAAATTAAAGGAATCTGAGTTGTATCCACATTGGGGTACGCCCTACAAAGGTATTTAACAATGTTTACCAGGTTGTATCCAAATTGAGGTATGCACTACACTGAGGTATGTTGTAGGTTGTTTCCACACTGGGGTATGCCCTACAGATGTGTGGGTGCAAGCAGGCTTCCTATGCGCTGAGGGACTGGGCTGAAAGTGTGCAGCATCTACAATGGCAGGCATCCACTGTGCCAGCAAGTAAGTAAATGATTATGATGTGTAATGACTCAAATGATTATAACACTCTTATGCTTGATTCACACAGACGCTGTGTAAATGTTGAGGTTTTTGAATGGCACTCTTCACAAAGAACTGGCTTTATTGTAGGTGGTATGGTTACAAACATTTCTCTAGATAGTCCCATCACCATTCCATGCCAGGAATACTTCCAAATTCACAAAGTACTTTTTTTTTTCTCCAGGAAATGGACTTGACTGTTCCCCTTTAAGCCTACTGATTTATATGCAATCAGGCTTAAATAAACATATATTAGCTGAACTTTTCAATATAATTGATGGTATGAAAAAGTAATGACCCTTGCTCTTGGAAAACAGGGCTTAATGCATGTGCATGAAAGTGTCGTCCCAGTTTAGCCTGTGCGTTGTACACAGGCTAATCATGAACGATGCTTTCCGTCTTAACTGGATTTTTGCTAAAAGAGACTTTGTTTATACAAAAATACCATTAAAGGGGACAGTGTGGTCCGTGATATCTGTGAAAACTGCATAGGTTAATCTGGCAGGATACTTTATGCTCCTGTATTTACTCAGTTTTGCCAAATAATTTTCAAAAGTTTTATAGGTTGCACAGTCGCCTGCTTGTAATTTTGTTGTCATTCTTTGACAGGTCCTGATCTGACAAATTTGTTGCGTGATCCGAACTATTTCAACACGCCCGTTGGACCACCAGAGCCGAATGAGTTTGTTAGCTGTAAGTGTACCAATATTACCATTGCCCAGCGAACATAGTTTGAGTTTGAAGGGGATAAATTGGAGTCATAATGTTATAAGTTTGTGAACTTCTTCCATATTTCTAATTGAATCAAGTTTAAGCTTGGAATATGTCATCACTTTGTGCAGGACACTCTTCGTCCCAAATTTTTCACACATTCCTGAGTTATTTGTCCATTAACAAATCAAGTGGTCATGTTTTTGACAAAGCGTAAGTTAAACAGTGTGCAAACAATCATACTCAAGTTCAAGTGATCATAAAACAATTGCTGATTCTTTAGAGTTGCGATGGTGTTTTGGGCATGGTGTCTGTCTAGCGATCCAAATAAAATGTAGCACTAAAAATAACAACCTTTACTTAAATAATTAATTCTTGAATGAACTGCTGGCATAAAAAATATACTAAACTTAATTTATGAGATCAACGTTTAAAAAATACAACTTAGCCTCGTTCTGGGAAAACAGGGCTTAATGCATGTGCGTTAAGTGTCAAGCCAGATAAGCTTGTGCATTAAATGCAGGCTTATCAGGGACGACACTTTCCACTTTTGTGGCACCACGTTCAAAGGAAGTCTCTTCTTAGCAAAATCAAGTTTAAACAGAAAGCGTCATCCCCAATTAGCCTGCGTTGACTGCAGAGACTCCTCTGGGACAAAATTTTACTCACATGCATTTAGCTCCATTTTCCCAGAGCAGGCTCAATTTTTAGCTCATCTATTTTTTGAAAAAAAAATATGAGCTATTGTCATCACCTGAGGGTCGGCGTCCGGTTAAGTTTTGTGTTGAGGTCCACTTTTCTCATTAAGTATCAAAGCTATTGCATTCAAACTTGGTACACTTACTTACTATCATGAGGGGACTGGGCATGCAGGGACAGTTAGATAACTCTGGCTGGCATTTTGACGGAATTATATATATAATAATGTGCCCTTTTTATACTTAAAAAATTGAAAATTTGGTAAAGTTTTGTTTTTAGGTCCACTTCATTCCTAAAGTATCAAAGCTATTGCTTTCATACTTGCAACACTTACTAACTATCATAAGNTACCACCACCACCACCACCACCACCACCACCACCACCACCACCACGTGACAAAAAACGTATTCACACAATGCCTGCTACTACAACTTATAGCTCATATAGGGGGCATGCATGTTTTACAAACAGCCCTTGTTTGAACAAAATGAGCATTACCTTAATAAGGCATTTGCGTGCATCCACTGCCGGCTTAAAACTTTTTAGGTGTGCATGGTCATAAAGGAGACTAAAAAGACAATCGAAGAAGCTGATCATAACCCCATCATCTATATCAGTATCATGCATGTGCCGTAGTCGGTTAACTTCTTCTCGTGCCTGTTGATGATGGGACAATGATCAGGTTCTTCAATTGTCTTTTAAATCTCCTAAGTGATCCTGCATATCTGAATACATTCAAGCCGGCAGTGGACGCATGCACATACCTCACTCAGGTAATTTTCCTTATTGTTCAGATAACATTGTACTATCAAGAACACATCAAAAACATGGTGTGTTAAGGGAAATAGTTATAAATACGAAACATGTACAGAGATTCTTTCAAGTTGACTCGTATTATTGTAATTCGTCTTATACCTATTTTATATGGAAATCTGGAAACATATTAAGAAGTATTGATGCTTTTATTTAAGACCAAACTTGAGATGCTTTTAAAGTGTTAATTCTATTCCGTTTCAGCTTCTGCAAAATAATCAGACATTGTCCGAAAAGGAGGTTGATGACATATTGACAAAAGGTGAACTGGATGCCTATAAAATGACCAGCAATCCTAGAGGTATAATGCTTGTGTGTAACCATAGTGTTTTAACTCTGAATAAACTAAAAAAAAAGCAACTTTCCAATTGAATTGTATACACACTTTGAACTTAAAATAACCTGGGAAATTAAAAAAATCATCTAAATTTAATATTTCTCAAAGTGATCAATTTATAATAATTATATGCATTTAGTATGTACCTATATAAAACGTCAATTTTACCCCTTGAAAAAAAGCAGGTCAAAATAATCGATGAAAAAGTTGAATGTAAGTTTAATTAATCTTTAGGCTGTCTGACAGTGATAAAATTTACATTTGGTTGAAAACAATTAAACATTAACTGTTACTGGTTTGTTCTCAAAGTAATGCTGGAATAAGACGGATGATATCTAGGCTCTAAACAATACACATTTACCATACTCTTTATTTTAAATTTCTAATACAAAAAGAATATTCAATGCTTACCCAGTAGCATTATTAAATTCTATATTTATTTGATATACAAGCTGAAATATATTAATTTGCTTCTCTCAATCCTCGTTTACTTAAAGAGAGCTTTATAAGGTTATCTTGTCTAGTTTCTTTTTTTTGTGTCTCACTGTTTGCCTATTTTTTTTGCCATAGATAAAGGACCACATTTTGTTAGGGATTTTTACTGCTGGTGCTGCTGACGTTTAACTTTATATGTATTTTGTTTAAAAAACAAGCTTTCTTTGTATAATACAGGATGGTGCGTCATTATCAACAATCAAGACTTCTACACTGATCCATCGGATCGTGACGCCCAAGCAATGCGACCTCGCATGGGAACATTAAAAGATGCAGGTATGTTTACACGCGTACATTCATTTATATTTAGCATGTACACTGCATTCTTTGCATGCACAAATAGATCAGCCAATACTTTTCAATTTATAGTTAATCTATCATGTTGTGTACATTTGGAGTGGTAAACAACAGCATAATTCAATTGATTTACCGCAAACCATTTGACATTTAATTGAAAGGTATTGTCATAATTTCCTCTCATTATACCCCCACAAACGACGTTTAGAGGGTATATAGGAGTGGGCTTGTTCATCTGTCGGTCTGTCTGTCGGTCTGTCAGTCGGTCAGTCTGTATTTGTTGTCCGCTCTCTAACTCAAGTAGTTTTCATCCGATCTTCACCAAACTTGGTCAGAAGTTGTATCTAGATGATGTCAAGTTCGAATATGGGTCATGCCGGGTCAAAACCTAGGTCACGGGGTCACTTGGTGCGTTTTTACATGCAAAATATTCTGTTTCAATGCGGAATGTGGGGGTATTCGTCACCTCAGTGACAAAGTTCTAGTTTGACTTATTTTTAAAAATTGTGTATAAATCCAAATCGCTTGAAAATGCAGCAATAATTCTAAATTCTTCCCAACATGAATATAGTAAATTAATTAGATAGGAGTGATGGGACAATCTTAAGCTCCTCACATATTGCAGCCCCAAATTAAATACACACTCTATTTTGTAATAATATTTTATGAAATTAAAAAAACATTATGTTAGGATCTAAGCAATGTTACTGTACATTCTTCTTCAATGAATGGCAGCGTTGGAAGTAATTTAGGTGTACATAGAGTTTATAATTGTTGTGTTATTCCAAGGTTTGTTTTTAAATATGGTCTTTCTTTTCAGAAAATCTTACACACACATTTAAAAGACTTGGCTTCATCGTTCAGCGTCATGACAACCTCACCTCTGATGAGATGCAGCGTACACTAGATGTCGCCTCCCACAATGACCATTCCAAGTTTGACTGCTTTGTGTGCTGTATCCTGACCCACGGTGGGCTAAACCACCTGTATGGGGCAAATAGCCGCCCTATTTCCATAAAGGAGCTGACATCCGTATTTCAGACAAGCAGGTAATCTTAAATATTGAGGGTTGTAATGGAAATGAGTTGTCGGAATAGTGTGGTATTAATGTAAAGCACACGCCAACGTTTTAAATTAAATTTTAGGGGTATAAACTGTGCGTCATACATGGTAAAGTACGGTAACTGTTGTAGTTAATTAAGCAAAACTTTCAGATTATATGGTCTTGAAATCCAATTTGTTCTGCTAAAATAATAATTAACTATTGACTATATAATCAATATATTCTAGATAAAGGCATTTTAATTAAAAAAAATAACGAATTAAATTTTTATCCAGTTTCCATTAAGAATTTTTGTAAAAATGGGTCCAGAATTCTCCTAAAAAATATGCATTATACATACAAACACAGTCCATAACCCGAGTTAGTATTTTTAAAGAGTTCTCATTTAGTTTGTACAAACATATCTCAAATCAAAATCTTTTGTTTCATTATTGCAAAAAACTATTAACAAAAACAATTTCTATAGAACATATCTGGCTAATGTCCTAATGGTCTATTTGATAAATATTGGACTTTTTTTCTTTTGTTTATTTATCAATTAACAATTATAAATTGAACTAGAATTTGTCAAAATATTGACAAAGAAAAGCACATGATGCTTGATGTTGTAAAATGTAGAATTATATTATAGAATGTCTTAGTTGAAAAGGGGGTATAACTTTTGTTACGTAGTCATGGTAATGGCACAAATGCATATCATATGTCGAAGTGTATTATGTGTCATTTAGTTTTCTAGTATTAAAAGCAAACACAATTTTCAGTCCAGTCCGGATTCAGATAGCAGAAAACTTGGAGTTATTTCTCAACAGAATACATTTAAATGAAACCTTTTTCGAGTTGTTTTTGTCGTTTAATAACGCAACATGGTAATAAGTATTTTATGATTGCCTCTTCCAAGGCAGTGAATACTTTACTTTCATACTTTAAATTGTTTTATTTTTTGGTGTGTTTTGTCTTGTATTGTACAGGCAAAATGTCACTTGCCTTAAATAAAAATATTTACAAGAATTTCTCCTGATGATGTTTCGGGAGTTTCATTATTCGCTATGGGAAAACGGGGCTTAATGCATTTGCATAACGTATCTTCACATATAAGCCTGTGCAGTCCGCACGGGCTAATTAGGGACGACACTTTCCACTTGTATGGTCATTTTCCTTTAAAGGAAATCTCTTCTTAATAAAAAATCAGTTTACGCGGAAAGTGTTGTCCCTAAATAGCCTAGGCGGACTGCACAGGCTAATCGGAGACGACACTTTACGCACATGCATTACGCCCCGTTTTCTCAAAGCGCTGCTGATACTTACATTGATCCCTGTCTACTAACAGATGCCCGTCACTGGCTGGTAAGCCCAAGCTGTATTTCCTGCAGGCGTGTCAGGGTGAGGACAAGATGGAGGAAGGGGAGGTACCAGAACGGGACGCAGCCGAGCCCTTCCGTGATATAGAGGTAGGTTAGGAAATATTAATCTTTGTCAATTCAGGTTTTATGTTTAGTTTTTTTCTTAATAATTTTTTGTTTTGGAAAAAAAAAGAAAGAGACGCACTAGAAAATTTTAATTGTGTGAAGGAAAGTTAGAGAATTATCAATCTTTGTGAATTCAGGTTTAATGTTGAGATTTGTTTCTTTGGATTTTTTAAATTTGAAACAAATTACTTTGCGTCTCCTGATAACAGAATATTTATCAGTATTCAAATTAAAATTAAGGTTTACAGATGCAGGAATAGGGAGAGTGCATATTGATATTGAATACATTTTTGTAAAATCAAAGTTTGATTGTATTTATTGATTATCAAATTTTCTGTGTGACATCATTTTACTTTATTTATCTTTTGCTTTCTTTGGGTTTATAAAAAAACTGAAGTGAATTCAACTTGATAATTCACAGTGTTCAAGACAAAGGAAATTCCATTCCGGAATGTTTGGCATTAATGAAATGAAGCGCCAACAGCAGTTGTGAGATTACATCGTTATTTTGATGTCATGGTATTTTCCGATGTTACCGTTTTAAACACATCTGGGGATAGCATAATAAGAAACCAATAAATCCCCTTTTTATAATTCATATGAACCTTGTTCTGGGAAAACAGGGCTTTATGCATTTGCGTAAAGTATCATCCCAGATAAACCTGGATCAGTCTACACAGGATAATCAGGGACGACACTTTCCGCCTAAACTGGATTTTTAGCTCGGCTGTTTTCGAAGAAAACCCGAGGTATTGTCATAGCCAGCTCGTCCGCCGTCCGCGTTGTCCGCGGCGTCCGAAAACTTTAACATTAACCATAACTTTTGCAATATTGAAGACAGCAACTTGATATTTGACATGCATGTGCATCACATGGAGCAGCACATTTTGAGTGGTAAAAGGTCAAGGTCAAGGTCATCCTTCAAGGTCAAAAGTCAAACATTTTTTTTCATGTGTATCTCATGGACCTGCACATTTTGAGTAGTGAAAAGGTCAAGGTCATCCTTAAAGGTCAAAGGGTGAAAAAAAAATCCAGGCACCCACAGCCGAGCGTTGGCATCCGCTATGCCGTTCTCTTGTTGTTTAGAAGAAACCTTCTTTAAAAAAAAAATCCATAAAAGCTGAAAGTGTCTTCCCTGATTAGCCTAGGCGGACTGCACAGGCTGATCTGGGATGACACTTTACGCACAAGCATTACCGGTAAGCCCAGTGTTCCTCCAAGAACGTGGCTCATATTCTATGCCCGTCACTAGGTCGACACACTATCTAGGGAGATGCTGCCAAATGAGTCAGACTTCTTGCTGGGCTACGCTACGGTTCCCGGTTATGTTTCGTTCCGCGATACGATCGAGGGCTCATGGTATATCCGTACACTGTGCGAATACCTGGGGAAGTTATCACACAAGTGAGTTCAGCAAAACTAGCCAAAACATTCTTTTCATATACACTTCTAATACAATGGAAATTAGTGCCTACTAAAGCTGGCCAATATTAACGTTGCATTGACCTTTATGAATAAAGTCATTTTGAAAAGTGGCATAGCTCATTAACCTTGACCTGAGACTTAGTCAATAAATTATAATAAGATTGCATCTCTGTAAAAAAAAAAACTTTTTTTTTAATCAAAAAGAAACCACAATGTCAAAAAAGTATATATTAGCATATCTTGTAAAACATGTTTGAACATTATTGCAGCTACATTGTATCACTTTGTTTTATGATCATATACATGTATACATTGTATGTCTTATATTGAATAAAAAAAAATTACAGTAACAAAAGCAACAGTAGNTAAAAAAAAAAAAAAAAAAAAAAATACATTCTTGAGATGTTTCCCATAGTTGTTGCATTGTTTTGTTTGTGTGCAAGTGTTTCACAAAAACAATTATAAGTTTAGCTTGTTTGAGTGGGATATTCTTGAATTTATTTTTACATTAGTTTTGAACGAAAATTAATGTTTTCATCATAGCGGTACATACTGTAAAATCATTATTATTCGTAGGACATTAAATTTTATTATCGTTGATTCAGTGGGTTCATCAATCCACAAATTTAACCTGAAACAAAATCATCTTTTTTTCTAAAATCATAAATCCGTGAATTTGTGTGTCCATGGAATAGTCCTTTTTTAAACTACAAAATGTCATGCGGACCAATATAAATTATGTTACAGTATATATCGATGCAAAAAAAGTCAGTGTAGGATTAACGTTAGCGAGCTATATTAAATAGTTAAACATATATGTTGGATGCTTTTGCAACAGACAAGAACTTGAATGTTTTTTATTAGGTTTTAATTTATGAAGAACATTCATTTGACATCTAAAACTACATTAGGTATTGATATTATAAAATGTTTAATACTGAACTTACAAGGTATCAATACTAATATTATTTTTTAGATTGAAGTAAAATACATTGTAATGTCATAAAAACATAACATGGTTAACACATAAAAATATAATTAAGCGGCACTCTGTGAAAAGGGGGTTAAATGCATGTGCCTAAAGTGTTGTCCCAGATTAGCCTGTGCTGTCCACACATGCTTATTGGGGACAACACTTTCCGCTTTGATTGTATTTTTCGTTTAAAGGAAGACTGTTCTTGACAAAAATCCAGATGAGAGGGAAAGTGTTGTCCCTGATTAGCCTGTGCAGACTGCACAGGCTAATCTTCGACGACACTTTACGCACATGCATTAAACCCCCTTTTCACAGAGCGAGGCTCATATTGTTACACATTCCAACATTGCTTCTTTCAGGCACCCCCTTCTGGACATTCTGACGGAGGTCAACAGAGAGGTCGCCAAGGGTGTTGCCAAACTTCGTGGTGGCAGATTCAAACAGATTCCTGCCCCTATGTATACGCTGCGGAAACGACTCTTTCTGACACCTATCTGAGGCCTATGGTGTAAGATTGAAGACTCTTTTTGCTGCCTGTAAAGTTCCCTTTGGCAATACTATCATGATAAACTTATGTGATAATTTGGATATGTGCTACATACAAATTATGATGTTAATCATGTCTTTGTCGACATTTGAACAGGGACAAATTGAGTAGAGATACCTATACAAACACACATGAAATAAAATGTGATATTAGCACAGAAATTTACTTTTTTATTATTCCACGTTCTTGTTGTAATTTATTGAATCATGGGATAATCATCAAATTTTTCAAAGTAAATGTATCTTAAGTTGACAGTTGCCTTTGAATATGCCTTAAAGTGTTTAAATTGTTAAATCCTGTTGTTTTATGTTTGACTTTTATAAAGCTCAACTCAAGTGAGTATTAACTAACAGAAAGAACAACACAACACGTGTTACCACTAGGAAGTTTAATATAAAAGTGCGGCATCAGGAACAGGGTACTGAGTTAACATTGTTGAAAGCTATGGTCTATTTCACAAAACAAATGTTGGTAGATATAGTCTGTTTCATAATATAACTTAGTAAACTACAATTGCATAATCATACAATAAATAAAAAGCAACAATACTTACCGGTAATTGAGCTTTTTTGTAACGATCATTTGATTTTGGTTTTAACAGTTGTTTGACTCTAAAATATAAGTAATGCTGAACTATCATTCAGTAGATCAATTAAGTAAAGATGCTTCATGTTTATAAATGCTTTTAAATCATTAATATTTGTTGGACATGAATTTTCATTTATTTTGTTGGTTTACCGATCCAAATGTACGTGTCACGTGTCACGAAAAAGTCATTTTTTCAAACCACAAAATGTCACTATGAGTTGAAATTAAATTGTTACAAAATATACAGTCTAATGCAAATATGTCATTGACATTTTGGAAGTAAATGGGATAAAGTGGCATATTTAAGTCCATGGTTTGTTAAACCTGTTTATTACTTCTGTAGAATGTTTGTTGCGATGAGATATGTTTTGTTCTTAAACATTCATGATATTTCTCTGTACATATTTATATTAATATAATTATTGTATGTATACATTTTCTCAAACTGAATAGTATAGTCTTGTTGGCTACTTTGTACCCATGTTTCGTTACTATGTCTTGTAAAAAGTAAGTCACAGTCCCAGATAAACATATAGCATTCATGGTGACATGGTATTTATCAGATGTAATGACAGCTAAGCTACAATACAAAATACAATGACTCAAATCAAAACAATATATACTATGAATGAGATGAAATCATGTAATATATGAACTTTTATTTATAACAATAAATATAGCATTCAAATGAACACATACCAAATTACGATATTGTGAAAAAATCTGCGATTACACATAAATACTAGTAAATAACATTTAAACATTAATGTTGTTGATTTGTTTATTACTGAATGATTTCAGTCCCAGTCTTTTTTGTAGTTAAATGTATTCGTCTGTGATGTTTTGAATGACCTGATTTTAATATAAAATTTTTAATGTAAATACTTAACCCCATATGACTATATTAAGAAATTATTAAAGTGAAACCCATGACCTTCTCTTACATATTGGATGACAATGTATACTTAATTGGGTAACATTAACCCCTCTTATGTTAAAAGGGTGTGCATGTGAACAAATTAGTAATGAAAGGGGTATCAAAGTGTAAAATATAACCACAAGGGCAATCAAAGGAGTCAAAGGTACAGCATAACCACATTGGTAATGAAAAAAGTTAAATGTACAGCATAACCACAATGGTATTGAAAGGAGTTAAATGTACAGTATAACCACATTGGTTATGAAAGGAGTTAAATGTACATCATAACCACATTGGTAATGAGATGAGTTCAACGTACATCATAACCACATTAATAATGAAAGGAGTTAAATGTACATCATAACCTCAATAGTAATGAAAGNACATAGTAATTACAAACATCTATTATTGATTCAGATCAAAATACTTTATACAAACATACAAAATTATTATTCTATTATTCTAAGAAGTGTACACTCGTATACAGGCAATATTAAAGTAGACACATTGAGTAAGATGAATTGCACTGTTAGAGGTTATTATCGTACACGCGTGAAATAGTGATGTATAAAGATATAAACAAAATAATGGAATGGAAACGANGTAAGATAAATTGCACTGTTAGAGGTTATTATCGTACACGCGTGAAATAGTGATGTATAAAGATATAAACAAAAGAATGGAATGGAAACGATGTTTAATTTTACCCATATATTATATGTTACTGTTTGGAGTCGAATGATAAAATTATCGTAAATGAATAGTTAACAAAATAGTTTATATTGACTTTGTTGTATATGCTGTATACATGTACTTGGGTGAAAACAAAATTATGTTTGCTTCCATAACATAATTATAAATCATTATGACAGTTAAATACTGCAAATATTGGTTCGTTTCATAGGCTACCCGATAGATTTAATGTTTCGGAACGCTTCATGTAGCTGTCTTGAATAAATATTTCATATAAACATAAGTATTTTATCAGTCAGCGTGCAATAAAGTGTAAGTCTCGCGCTGTGCTACATTTTATACAATTTGATATTATATTTGAAACAAAATCATTAAGAAATTTTGGAAAGAAGAAACTTAATAATTTTAAAGGCAGTATAGACAAACTATTAAATTTCAACAAAAAAAAAAGAATATCAATAATGCACATACTATGAATGACTTCGTTCAAGGGAAGTACAGAAAACTATTAATTTGAATTATTTGTATTAATAATAGTATTTCATACAGTCTTCCTTTAGATATTTGCGTACATTAACTTTTTAAAATTTACCTGATGTTAATAAACTATGGAACAAAAGATAATACAAGCGTTCAATGTGGACTAGTAAACGACAAAAAATAATTAAACGCTTTTATAACATGAACCCACTACAACCTGCATACGCCGCGATCAATCCCTATTCATTTATTCTCTTTACACTCAGTATTTTATCAGGTTAATGTTCGTTTGATACTTAATAATACAAACACAAAAACGCAACCATTTTCACTAAATGACTAAATAACTTTTGGCAACATGTTAATATTTTTAACTGAATAACATAATGGAAAATATTTTGTGAAAGGATGTTCTTATTAGACGAAACAAATAACAATACAATTTTTCTTTTCCGTTAAACATTTAAACATTCATTGAACTATTAAAAAAAAGTGTCAATTATTTTGCGTCTACTTCCAATTTATACATAATGAATACTATATCAAATCATAATTCGACATTAATTCGCAAATACGGAATAATGAAGTGTCAACTATTTTGCTTCCTTCTACTTCCAATTTATACATAATGAATTGCATATCAACTCATAATTCGGTATAAATTCGAAAATGCGAAATAAAGTTCACACTCGCCTTTTCGTTAAATTACATCATTTTTTTTACATCATCATTTTTTTAATGACGTCAGTTTCCTTCAAAAACATTGATCAACATGATCAATTTCACATCATAACAATTGATAAGAATACTTTCGTTAACACGTGTAAATTTAAAGCGAATCAACGAATAATAAATATGTTTGAGAACTTCAAAATGGCATGTGTATAACTTACATGGTTACATGGTTAAAATGCGCAGAAACTATTTGCTTGTCGCAATATTGCTACACAACGAAGAAAAACGTGCATTTTACAGACTGCTTTCATAGAATTTCCGGCACTATATTGAAAACATTTATATAATAACCCATAAAAGCATTACTTTTTTTCCTCTAAATGGAAACATATAGTAATCGCTTTATTGCGTCTANACTATTTGCTTGTCACAATATTGCTACACAACGAAGAAGAACGTGCATTTTACAGACTGCTTTCATAGAATTTCCGACACTATATTGAAAACATACGAGTTTTATTTTTTCTCTTATATAATAACCAATAAAAGCATTACTTTTTTTCCTCTTAATGGAAACATATAGTAATCGCTTTATTGCGTCTATCTGTCTTTCCGCCTGGCAGTTGGTAGCGATCATATGCGGAGCATAACTCGGGAAGTATTGAAGGACTTAAAATTTAATTTCACATGAATATGAAGAGCTATAAAAGAACGAGCAGAGTATAAAGACCATAGTTCTCTCTTTAGGATTTGAAGAGTAATTGTCGTTCTGCAAAGGTTCTTGTGTGGGTTATAAGTAGTGAAGGTATTTGAAAATAGGAATAATACACGTTTTCGAGGGCAAGATCATATGCGGCGCCGCAGATGATCATGTCTGAGAAAATGTGTATTTTCGCTATTATTGCATAAACAAATCACACATACCAAAATAAATTGAAATAACATTGAAAACAAACTGTCTTGTTCATTCGACATTGACAAAATAATTCGTGTATTATCCCCACACTTTTAAAAGCGTGGGGATATTGTATTGATCTCCGCTTTTTTTTTTATCTGACCATATTTCCCCCTACACTATTAGCACTAGAACCTTGAAACTTACACATATTGTAGCTATGAGCATATGTGCGACGGTGACGGTGACGGAGTTTTGATCTGACCCCTGGATCACAAGTTATGGGTAAAATGGGTAAAAAACAACTCATTTTACTAACAATATGCGACGCACACGATAATAACGTTTGGCCCAGGGGTAAGATCAAAATTCCAAATAGTGAACCGTCGCACATATGC
>VMBQ01005703.1:0-69689 GCA_007657795.1 Dreissena rostriformis
ACAACTGTTACAAACAAATAAAACTATTCGACGAACATGCCATTTAATTCATAGTTTTTTAGCAGTTCGTTTTGATAGACTAAAACTTGTCTATTTAAGGTATTTCTTCCAAAGATTTTAATACCCATGCCATCTCACCTTCATTCCTTTGACATTCTTTTTTGCAATGGCTATTGCTAAACCATTAATAGACCATTGTATCACAACAAATGGGATAAATGATAAAATCAATATTCAAATAACAGACGATACGTGACAAATAATACACAATTAATACATTATAACTGGTTGATAAAATTTATATCGGAACGTTTAATAAATATGCTGTGATTGGAAATTACGAAAGACCTGCGTTAAAAAATCTCAATGGGCAATATTGACTTAGTTATAATAGAGGATATTAAATTTTAATGAACTCCTATTCATGTTGTAAGATTTTTAACGATTGATATCGCAATGTCGCCCTGACATATAACCTATGGTTAGAGACAGTTTGATCGTGTATATTTTCGATATCCTTTTTAAAAGATGCAATGAAATGGATAATTATACATATGCGACAGGCATTTGTTGTTTCGATAGATTATCGATTTGAGTTCGCGATAGATCAATCAATACTATTTTCAACGATCAAGACTGTTAATAAATTTAATAGATAGCATACAGACACGAACACATTGTCTTTTGTATTGGGCACTCTCACATCTGCCGCCACGTTTTTTTTTCTGGAAGCAGGTTGGTTCACAGGAGGGTCGTTTACCAATAATTCATAATGCATAACGATTCACCAGCACTATACCACAGACGAGTGGGTCAAGAGTGGAGTTTAAACCAAAGGAGACTGGGCGAAGGGAGGGGTATACACATTCACAATGATTATTAAATAAGTGCATGTGTTTAACCTGTTCTTACAATACAATCTCGTGTTTTTTTGTTTCAGGTGATGCCAATACTACAGTAAACAACATTGCCAGGACGTTCAACCTGCCAATCAACCAAGTTACAGAGTATACAACTTGCGTTCATGTGCTGACGACTTTCGGATCAACCCCGACTCCCCCTTACAATCCTTTCTCGGAACAATAAGATTCACGACAAACAGCGGCATTTCCAGCTGATGTTGCGCGGTTGTTACTGGGATTTGATGGACAGGTTTATTGGCTACGTTTGGTGCTAAATGTCATTGTAGATCTCTCTAGGACGGTCATACACACGTACCGAGAGCCCTCAGGTGTAATTTGAGCTGTTATAGGTTATACAAATTCCTAAGAAGTTCTTCAGACGTTCGCGGGATCTTTTTACATCGTGCCGACCGCAATACCGTCTACGAATGTTCCGCAGACACCACAGAGGCCGGGAAACACATCTGCTTCCCCGCAAATATACAATTGGTGGAAACGACAAACAGTAGATCTGCACAAGTACTCTAGAATATTGGTTCTTGAAACTAGCGAAAGGTAAACAAAAGCTGCGCCTGTTGTTGTGATGCAAGAGTGTAAGGCGTGTTCGGTGAAAAACGTATTAAAATATGAACAGTATGAAATCATGTCTCGTAGGTGCTGATTAAGAAATCTATGCCGTTTTATTGAACTGTTCTCATGGGTGTAATTGTTACGTTGTTACGTTGGCGAATGAACTCTCTTATACACTTGGAACAAATCTGTGCATTACGTGTTAATAAAAGTAATTTTTGTATTCGTATGTCTGTGTATTGAGCGTAGCGGAAAATATCTACCTTCAATTTGTTGAATTTGTGTTTGACCTTCATATTGTCGGGCACCTGTTCGAGCCTCAGTTTGGTGACACACTTATTCTTTAGATTTGAACCATCCAGAAGTATTCAATGGTGTTTTGCGTTGAGCAAGTGAATTGTTTCGCAGATTGTTCCGATTTCAGTAGCATGCAGAGGAATACCATGAAACTAGGGACTGGTTTCTCAATCAACACGAACAGACCTCCAAAACCGCCATGCTGGAGGAATTTTGTGAGTACCAGTCTTATGGCTGAGTCTGAATTTACTGATATAAGTAAAGTTGCTAGGAGTTCCAACGAAAGTTTCAGTTCGGACGGCAATTTGAAGGCAAATAAACCGAAAAAAGTGCGCGCACGAATTCACAGAACGCGTAGTCAATTTGCTATAGAGGAGTGCGATTTGCCGGATGAAGTTCTTACAATGACTCTAGCGGAAACCAAGCCGGATGAAATCGGTTTGTGCAGGGACAGTTCTCTAAACGAACAGATACTTCAGGAAGCGAACAACCGAAAATGTCAGACCTGGTTACGGAATATAGCAGCTAGTCAGCCGCTAGAGGATGTCAGCTGTTACGATTTGAGTGAACAAGAGAGGGAGGCGGTTTCCTTAGAAATACCAGACGACACGTGTAATTATGATCAGCAACACTCAGACGTGTGTTCTTACAAAGTGGAGACTAGTACAAGCAGTGACTTCCGAAACAAGGACACTACCACGCGTTCCAGCTGTGACAACTTCAAGGAAGAAGTGTCATGGACTTATTCTTCACGCACTGTGACAAATATAAAACATTCACCATCATTGTCTGGTCATGAAATAATTAATACTTGTTAACTGCAGTTTGTATATATATATAGTAGCATTTATTTATGTGCAATCTTTTATTCTATTGAAAATGTTAATGCATTTAGAAAATACATTTATAACACTGATTTGTTTATGGTATTGAAACAGGAACAACTGACCGGCACATAGTTTTTGTACATTGGTTTGAAATGCATTTGTTTTTGTATTTATATTCATAAATATGTTTATCACCGCAAACAAGGCATAAAAACTGCACATGTAGTTGAACTAAAAGGAAAAAAAAATAAAAAAATGTAAGCTGATAAACATCCTACATAAAGATTTAATTAATTGTATTTTCATAATTTAGACTTAAACTTATTTCAAGCGTACGTTTGACGACACTTGATGAAATTTATCACGAGTAAAGATGCACAAAGAGAACGCAATCCTTAAACATTTATTAATTTTTGTATCACAGTTACACCCCTTGTTACGAAATTCAGTTTGCAAGGCGAATTTAATGGACCATGTGGAAATGCAAACATTTCATACATGTATAATGACCCCACTATTCCCAAAGCGCATACATGTACTTATATGAACTCTTTATATTGCATTCAAAATCTATGGTCAAGAAATGCATACATATGGAATGAAGGATTACTTAATTGTCACTTGAAAATGGTTGAATTGGTTCAGCTTTTAATTTCATCACCAGTTGCTAGATGCTTGATGCATATGGATTTTAATTTCTTTTTTCAAATTCTATCGCAACTGATCGGGAACAATCGATAATCGTTAAACATCGGAGAAGTTCGGAAAACTATTGCGTAAGCCATTGTTGCACCATGATATCATCACCCACCACCGACAAGCGGTTATTGACCTATGAAACAATACAAGGCGTCGCCATTGAAAACTAGTACAATATGCATCAGATCAGCTGTTTCTGCACCATTAAGGCGATGGAAAATCAAGGTTTGAAATCTGCAAGCTTTGTTTTAGTAGATATAATCAGCGAGTTATAGCCTCGTTGGATTGAATTTATGAATATATTAATTATTTACCAGGATTCGAGGAGTAATTCGCGTATTTTTAAAAATCACCATTTGATATTTTATAAAATTAGAGCTCCGATACTGACTTTATCATTGCTATTACGATAATTAGCAACTGAAACAAAACCTGAAAACAAGTTTTATTTTTCAATGGAATTTAAATTAATGTGTGTTATTGAAATAACCGTTTTATAGTGCTGAATATGGCTGATGAAAAACAAATGCACAAACATATGAAAGGCAGATTATTTGCATGAGCCTTATATATCTAAAATGCTATTTACTTGCATAAAAAGCATGATCAGCTTCAACAGAAAACACCCGGTTAAAACATCCTGCAACCAATATCAGGGATAACCATCCGGATGTTTTTGTCTTCTGTAGCATGATAACATGATAAGAGGAATACATTTTTTTTCTATTTCATTTCACCCAAAAAATAAACTGACATAGCTTAGACATTATAATTGTCTTGTATTGCTGAAACGCCAAACCTTTAGAAGCTTTCATTTCAACAACAAACTGGTGTTCTCTGTTTTGGATTAAACAATATAAATTGCCTTTTCTCCAAATGGTATTCTTACATTATTTTACTATTAACTAAGTTTGGTCATACACAAATAACTTGACAGGCTGCAATATTGATGAATACTCGTCTAAATGGGCGTCTTAACTTCTATACCGTATCTCAGAGCTCAGAAAAATATTAAACACATTTTCATTACATGGATGACGTCATACAATGTATTGCTGTGTAATGTAGCATTTGTTTTGCCCATTCTAAAACCAATTAATGTTTGAACATCATTAGTTTAAAAAATTATTTATTTTAGATCGATTGTGTTGAAAGTCTAATAGTAATTTAGACACTCTAAGGTAGACACTGTACTTGTACATTGTGTCTTAAGGGAAGATCTTGAACAGGCTCTCCAATTAAACCCGGGACCTCTGGGTTGCTTGGGGGACAGCATACCCACTATACCACCAATACTTGTATGAAGGAAATGTGTGACATTAATTTTTTTTGGGCTATTTCTACATATATATGTATTGATCTAACAATATATATGCATTCCAAGCATTTTAAGTATACATGCGCATGGATTTACATGACTAGATTTTCTGCTTCAAGTATCCTAATTAATTATTCAGTATCCCTCCTTATTTCACATTTGCCTCCGACATGAGTTTTGCTATATGTCTATATTGCTCGGTGTTAAAATCAATTATTTCATGTATGTATAAATTATGCATACACTTACCAGTTTTTAATAATGCCTTCATTCTTCATGTTATTGAGAGGATCCATAAATATTAACCACCCGAGTCCTGTGGAGCCTTAGCTAAAGACACCTCTCAAGACATTATGTTGCACTGTCAGAAAATATGAACAGCGATTTTGAAAAATTATTAAGCCACACGTTGTAGTCTCGAAATGTAATTGTATTGTAAACGCCCGCGTATCGTACATAAATTGTGTTTTAGGCTAGCCCGGATCATTAACTTATTAAAGCAATAGAATATGATAGAATGACTCTCACTTTTACTATGTAATAACTGTTGAAGAAAACGCTTTTAGAACAAGCCTTTATAAAACGATTATAATATGCTTGACAATGCTAATATACATAATTCCCGTATTCAATCATCTGCATTAACACATACACGACATTTAATGTATTAAATATTTTGCATTCAATTCGTTCTTCTCCTATAGAACATTAGCAGCGATAGTAGGGTGTTTGACTGTTGTCTGTGTAAATAATTCGATTGTTATATTTACCGATTGATAACCGCATTATAAAAATAAATACCGCTCACACAATTAAATTTACATAAAAAGTGTGCTACATCTACTTTCAATAGAATTAAATAAAATGTGCTTAGAAATATTTTTTGCCGATAACTTTGCGACAAAGATGTTGTTGACATGTTATACGTTTTAACAACAGTCGCTGTTAATGAGCTCTGACGGACAATTTCTTGTTTGATTCTTTTTTTCCACACATCTTAACTGTGGGATATAAATTACGGAGACAATCAGCACACTATATCGTGCATATAGATTTGAAATAGTAACCAACTAATTTAAATACAAAAAAAAGACATTTTGGTATATCGTTAGACTTGGTTGTGTGATGTAAACATAAAACAACATCATATTTATAGATATTTTTATTTGAAATAGAGTTAAAGGGGGTACATACAGCAGCATTATTATAGAGGTCGATTACACAAGTATACGATTTTGAGTAGGAAATATATTAGTACGAATAAACAGAGAAAGTAAACTTTTTCGCGTCCATATATTAAAACAAATAGAGGAACATGATGACCTAGGTATTTCATTTCAGCCGTTTAGGTATTTCGAGGACACCACTTAAATGTGTTTTGAGAGACGATTTTTGTTAATAATATGTAAATTCGCTTATAAAGTGCATATACAGGTATTAACTATATGCCCATCCCCCAGTATCTTAAAAGAGGCATGAATACAATAACATTGAAAGAGAAGTACTATGTAAAATCCAAACTAATCTTCCTCTTCGAATTTTAAAAGAGTTAAATGTTAAATCTCATTTTTCAATACAATCTCTATTAACAACGTAACATCAGGGGCGTAAGTTCGACCGCATGGTAATCATTTGAATACAATTTGTAGATCATCACTATATGATGATTTTCACCGTAAATAACACACCTGTTGTTTGTTTTTGGGATATGTTTACAAAAATATTTTGATATAAAGTCCATATAGAAACGATCTGACATCCAGGCGTGGTCTGTTATGACCACAGTGACACGATTTGAAGAAACTTAGTAGAATACAACTATTACACTTCGGTGGGATTTTTTCCTAATAAAGTTCTTTTTTTTTAAATGTGATCTCTGGGCGTTGTCAGTTTTAATCCCAGGGTCATTATTTGAAACAAGCTATGTACAGAAAAAATATCTGAATTGAATTACCAACTATCAATAATCTTGGCCTTGTGGTTTTGGAGAAGATGTTCACATTTATTTCGATATGTATGCCTATATAAATACGTGACCCACAGGGCTGTGGTCAATATCCGCCTACAGCAATGATTCAAACATAAGTGGTAGAATACCACTATTTGTTGTTACATACCAAACATAACACCTCTTGACCTATCGGGTTCAGACAGGAATTTGTTACCAAAATATTTTGCTTAAAAGTCTTTATTGAAATTATGACCCTGGGGCGTTTCTTGTATTTAATGTAGGGGCATGATTTTGAAATCATTATAGTAGACGAATACTCAAGGTTGAATACCAACTATTACATCTCCGGTCATTTTGTTTTAGAGATGAAAATACTAGTTTTTTAAAGTAATATTGGTAATAAAGTATAAACAAAATGTGTCCCATGGGGCGGTTTCTGTGTTGACCCCACCAGAACGATTTCAATAAATTTTGTATAGGACGACTATTTCTTGTTAGGTACCAAATACCAAAGCTCTAAGACTTTTCAACGAAGAAAAAAGTTATATCGCTGTGTTTGTTAAAGTCTCTACAAGCATGAAACCCCTGTAGCGGGTTCTGTTTTAACCCCACGGGATGTTTTGAAAAAAGAACCTTAAAGTGGCAGTTCGCGGATATATATATATGGGCAGAATCGTAAGAAAACGTGTTTTTATTGAGGATATCACTATAAATCCGGTTGAAATCGGTTGAGAACAAACAATATAGCGATTTTTATTTTGGGGTCGAGTACGGTCAAGTACGAAAACGACCTAATTAATATTTATGATTCGACACGTCAATTCAAACCTAAACAAACAAAATTGCGGATACGGGCGAATTTAACGGAGAGAAGGTAAGAACAAATGCAAATACATCTGTTACGGACTGAAACTGAGTTGAAACTGTACGTTTTTGCTAAATCTAGGTATATATCTTCCATATGCTAATAATCTTTAGCGAAAGCTAAATATAGATATAATTTGCATAACTCGCTGCAATGATTTTCGCCTATTGCATGTATTTATGATCATTTATAAATTATTTTATCGATTCAAAACCATTTTTTTTATGTCAACCTCGATAAAAAATATATTTCAATGAATTTATGTAAAGTTTATGTCTCGCTATACGATTTATATGCAACACAACGATCTATTCCGCGAACTGTCACTTTTAAACTTTGTCGAGGACAACTACATTTTACTACATTGTGCCACATAAAAAATATCAATTCGAGCAGCTGAGTCGTTGCAGCCCTTCTTATCATCACATATTGAATTAATTAAAAATAAACATATAACCCTGATTCTAACACAAACAGTGTCTTAACTTCTTAACATCAAATAATAAAATAGCTTATACAAATATAAACTAGACAATATGTAAACTAAACTAAACAACATTTACGCATGCAGATGGATCACGAATTACTAGTGAAAATGTGTGTGTTGCTAAATCAATTATTTAATTGTGTTTAAACAGTTTCCTCGTTTTTTTTTGTTTGGAGACTCACGGGCAAATCTCATTTCCAGATTTTTAAAAGTCATGGTCGTGTCCTCCGAGATGGTCTGACAGAGACAACAAAATGGAAAAAAAAGACAATATTTAGATCCTAATTTTTCCTCTTCATTAATGACTTTATGTTGTATAAAACTTGTATTCGTATTACACGTTTGCTTATGTTCATTGACAGAAACGAGCATAAAAAGAAACTTCGTGACATAAATACGACACAATTCTACTATAATAAACAAAATATTATTAAACAAATAAACAATTCTTACTGCAGTTTTGATCCAAACACGTAATGCACCAGTGCATATTATGCGCCATGCGACAATATATTGAATACATTGTTGTTATACAAATCTTTATAAATGTCATACAACTTGAACAAATCATAGTCATTAAATGATCAACAATTCCACCGCATGTTCCTTTGTCCAAATTACTGTCAAGTATTCTAACAACACTTTTCAAGATTGACACATGCTTATTATTTGTGCTTAATCGTTGTTGGAAATTAAATTACAGGTTAGGTTAACACAAATTTTATCGTTTAAACTGAAGTTAATCTTTTTCTCCAGACCATAATATAAAACTTATGTTGATCATTTTCTCATGACAATTGACCGGACGGTAATCATCAAACGTCACGGCTAAGATTGGAATTCACATGCCTTTATAATTTGTTTTCTAAGTAATGGGCTGGACATTATACATAAATAAAATACAGTATCAAAACATATGTAATTCATTCAATATAGGGGAAACTAAAAAAAAAACGTTAGTTTGAAAACAAAATATCCCAGCTCAGTCCCCACGTTGCTTACCGCTACATAGAAAAACAAACAATTATTGTTAAGCAACACAAAGCCGAGTATAATGTTTTTTTTTCAAGAATCGTGCTCGATCAGCTTTAAATCGCATTTTTTTTGAGAAGATGGACTAGACCGTCATCCGATCATCTGTTTGTAAACACATATTTCATTATTTACCGCATATTATAAATTTGCATCAAATTGATTTTAGCAAATGCCCAACAAAATTATATTTTGAACTGAGTTGGTAAAATTATACAGTTAATCTTAAACTAATACACTTTCAGTGTAACTATAAAAACATATTATGCATGTAAAGACACTTCATCATAACATGGCTAAATAAAAATCAATCATACCAAACGTAGCACAGTTATAAAGGTTGCAAAAAAAATACATTTCAATAACGTATTTCTTAATTAATTAAATTACATACAGCCTTGATAAAAAATGCATGAATTCATGTACCAAATAATACATCAATTAATATGGAAATAATAAAAAAGCAAAAAACAACAACAAAACAGTGCAGCAACTATTATCACTTTTACCAAAACATTCTTTAAACAGTTTTTAACATTTACTTCTTCCATATCAAACATAGAACTTTATCTTCATAAACTAATATCTACAATTGTTTATTGTCTTGTTTTCATTTTAAAAACATAAATTACCACACGTACTTAAAATTGTTAAAAAATGCAGACCAGACCAGAGCATAACACGCATTCATATTCTCTATTTTTTCTTGAAATGTACAATAAACAGTGGGTATGCTTGAGTATCATTAAATATTATAAACATCTCTGGATTTTGTAGATTATTTGTCACCGAGTCGTATAATGCATTTTTCCCACCAGACGGTTTAGGTGGCGGAACTCGCATTTCAGTGTCACCCGTAGCATATTCTCCAGTCAAAACTGAGCAGTAGTACATCCGTTTAACACCTTTAACATCTGGTTTGGAATATACGTCTTGTGCAGAATAACTCGCGTTGATCGCAAAGTAGACTCCGCATCCAAATCTAGTCGCTGTAAGTAAACATTTTAACTTGTAAACTCGATATAGACGTCATTCACACAGGTAAGCTATATGTATTCACACTGTATATTAATCGTTATCTTCCGGTATGATGTGCGATTTTGCGAGACTTGCATGTATTGAATACATTTCTAGGAATAAATAAATAAATTAATGAAATAAATTTAAAGACCACATTTACAGAAATATTACAAAACCACGTATAACAAACTTATAGTTCTGGCTTCCATAACTTATTATTTCGCCATTTATATATTGTGCCAATGAGGGCCTTAAAGTTATTGGACAACAGCCAGACCCAATTTTACCAATTCTCGAGCGTCGATTAATCAAAATTTCAGCAGATAAACCAAACTGTGTGACAAAAATGACATGGACATGCAGTAAGTGAGTTGCAATAAATCCATGTTTTTCTAATAAGAAATACTCTTTTATAGTGAAACACATAATTTGCAACAAGGCCTGTGTCAAAACTTCACTTATGTTAAAACAAGCTATTTTTAACACAATTTGACTATTGACCTTGTGTGACTTTGACTTGACTATTGAGGTAATGAGATGGATGATTCGCGCGACATCATGTCTTCTCATGGTGTCATTTGTGATAAGTTATTTCAAAATTACATGATTTATGAAACAAATAAAGTCCGGATAAGCTATTTTATGGTTAAATATGATCTTTGACCTTATATGTGACCTTTACTTTTGAGGTAGAGAGACACGACATGCCGTCTCCTCATTTGGGTCATAATGTTGTTGGTTTAAAAAAAACACAGCTTAATGACTGATAAAGATAAATTAAAAAAAATCTGCCTGAGCCCAAGATTGACATTCGACTTCAAAGTGTCACTTTGACCTTTGAGGCAGGGAGACGAGTGTAACACGCTACACGTCGTCTTACGACTGTTTGCATTTGCGCCAAGTTATTTTAAAATCCATTCATATATGGTTAAGTTATGGATGAGAAAAAAAAGCAAGCCGTTTTTAAGCAATTTTTTTGGCCATATTTGATCTTTGACCTCTAAGTGGGACATGACTACAGTTAATCCAAGTTATTTTAAAATCCTTCAATATATGGCAATATCATGCCTGAGACAGGAATCTTAAAGCTGTTTTATGGTCAAATGTTGCTATATTGTGAGCACATCCAATAATAATAACTCCAAATTTGGCTGGTCATTGTACTTGGTCTGCATTTTGTGCCTTTTTACATTTTCAGAAGTTAGGTGAAAATCAGATGAAAACTGTTTGAGTTAGAGAGAGGAAATACCACAGAGCCATATATTGAGACACTCAATGGTCATGACTTCAAAATGTCCGTTGAGATTTGGCATGCTATTGAACTTAGCCGCCATTATATGCTAATATACATTTTCAGAAAGTTTTGTGACGATCAGATTACAACTGGTTGAGTGAGAGAGTAGAAACCAAAAAATGAGGACATACTGAGGAATGCCGGAGATTAAATAAATAGAGAATACATGGTTGGTGCCGAGATGGAGAAAGTTTATCCATTGGGGCTTAGAAAGAGAAAATAGGGCGAGCTCTAGCGAGCCCTTTTCTCTTTTTCGGGCTGAACCAGATACACTTTTTCCATCTCGGCACCAACCATGTATTTTATTTATCCTGCTTCATTTAAATTAAATTATTCCGCTAACACATTTTATCAAAGACAAATAATAAATTAAGATAACAAAGAATTATTCTGGACAGCTCCTACATGTACACAACATTCCTTACGACCGAATTACTACCGAATATGTCACGTAAAAAATAGTTCCACATTAACCCGGTCCTTTTAATACTTTCCTATTGAAATTACGAGAAGAAATAAAAAATGAATCGAGAATGTGATATTTTTAATGTTGAAAATTGAAAACAATGTGCAACAGCAAAACAAAAACTGATTTTTATTTTTTATCATTAGAACTTAAAAAAAAATATGCAACAGCCAAAACAAATACTCAAGTTTATTTACCTAAATGACAGCTTTAATCCAATTCTTATAACAATAAAGTTACAACTATATGCACTAACATGTTCTGTTCGTCAATCCCTTTATCGAAATGCATTTTAAACCACACTATTTATTTATGACGTTTGTATCGAATGCTTACCATTCTGACCTTAAACACGATTTACGAAATCGTAATCCTGTCGGAGCGAGTTATTTATTTCTTTTGAAATTAACAAATATGCATGACAAACACACAATCCGAAATACGTTTTGTATTCGTTCAATGCTTTAAAAATATTAAATATTTTACTGTTAAAAAACCACCACGTCCAAATTCTTGTACCTAAAATCAACAGAGTCTTGCTTTAACTAGATATGTTTCGTCAGAGAAATGACGTCACACGAGAAACGTCATAAATTGCGTTATCAAGTGAATGGAAATAAAATGCGTCTCATCGTGAATGTTATCGTTTATATTACATATCATCCTACTTTGCATCTTCTTTAAAACATATTACAGAACCGGCTTTCCGTATTTTAATTTCCATTCATTTGATTACGCAATTTATGCCGCTTCTAGTGTGACGTCATTTCTCTGACGAAAAACATAAAAAAATAATGTAGTTTAAGGGGTGTTGCTGCAGTTTTGCTAATTTTTTTCCATCTTTTAACTTTTGCTCAAAATTTATATTTGAGTAATACATACTAATATTATATGAAAAATGAAATAAAAACATAGGGTCACCGGCCTTGTTTTGATGTTATTCACCATTATATAAACATGTACTTTTTCGTTAAAACTGAAAAATGTCTAATTGCATAAAAATGATTAATAACCTATGACATTGGCAACATATAGACATATATAAGCTAAGATATATCATATACCATTTTATTAAACCACAAACTACCAAAAAAATGGAGAACACAAGTTAAATTTTAAGAAATTTAATTTTTATAATTTTTATGTCACCCCAAAAAACGTCAATTTTTACTATTTTAACCACAAAAACGGAATTAAAAAAAGTTCTATCTAATAACTTTTTGCGAAACTGCTCAAATATGTTCATCTACGTATTGTTATCATAAAACAAAAATAAAAAAGGGGGTCACCGCACTTTTAACAGAGATTTTTTTGTTTAACTATCCCTACCGTCTATGTCAAATTTCCTACAATACAGCAATAAGGCGAAACCCAAGTACCGGTACATAGACTGTTAGAGATATGCATAAACATTATATATTGTTTACAATCTTAATTGGGATCACAACGGCTTACTAAAAAACACAACACTAATTCAATATTTAATCACAAACATAAGACCATACAGTATCAAACTCGACCTTAATCATCAATAACAGGGACTTGTTGTCAAATTTCGGCATGTTTTAAAGTTTGTGATTAAATGCTTTAAATTGATTTATGTAAACAACAGGACTAAAGAGCTCAAGGAAAAAAACAAGAATTAAATAAAAGAAAGAAAAAAAAATTTAATAAAAAAAATTAACCGCACCTGGAATCGAACCAATGAGTACCTATTATGAACCTACTCGGTCATTAATTTGTGATGATTCTGATAACAAAACTATTGGGTTGTGAGAATAGCATCGGTGTTGCTTTAAATATATTCTCGGTTAAATAAACTGCCGCAACACCCCTTAAGCAAGACGCAGTGGGTTTTAGGGACAAGAATTTGGAATGTTGAGTTTATTTAATATCGAATCTTTGAACTGGGGCTCCGCTCTCAAGTTTATCATAATGTCGTTTCACGGTTATAACTTTATTTTAAACAGTTCTATGATTCTGTTGATTAATAAGGTCTTGTGTAACTATATTTTTCAAATATTTTGTCATCTAACGCAGTTTTCCATAAGTTCCATCTAGAACATATTCTTAACATTATATTTCCATTGTCTTGTTTACGTTAGTTGCCTAAACAGTAAAGCATACTAAAGCTATTATATTTGTAAATAAAAAATATACAATATTTTGATTCGTGCAATTGTTTTACGATGCGTGAGCGAGCTTTTGTGTTTAACCGTTTTGAAAGTATTTCTCAACATGAAGAAGTGAAACTCCAGAAGAACTCAAAATATTTAAACCGTTTTAAAACGTTGGCATTCATCCATCTTAATCCCCCTAACATGTTTCGTTCATCCATTTTACATTATATGGCAGCACGACTATAACCATGTCAAGTTATTTAATAAAGACATCAGCAGATATACTTAGAAAAATGACAGTACCATAAGAGAGTTCATATATTTTTGCAAAATACAAATGTTTTTATTAAGGAAACATTGGCATTTAAATCATTGTTTTTAACATTATCAGGCAGAGGCATACAATTTATCCAAGCTCTTTACCATAGCCTGCTATTTGAAACAGCGCATTATAACTTAAATTTATCATTTAATACTTACCGATATTTAAAAATTAAAATTAAGTACAGTTTCTGTCAGAAAATAGAGCTACTTCAATTTTCGACCGCCATGTACAGGGGTGTCTACAGTCAACAAATAGACTCCCCAACAGTTGTTTTAAATGCAGCACTGAACACAATGGTCAACATGATTGTCTCGAGAGATATTTGATAATCTAATACGCATCAATCAATCAATCAATCAATCAATCAATCAATCAATCAATCAATCAATCAATCAATCAATCAATCAATCAACCAACAAATAAATCAAATCAATCAATCAATTAATAAAGTCAACCAATCAATACATAAATCACTCAACGAATAAATCAATCAATCAATCAATCGTTATTGAACAAAAAAATGCATGATAATTCTGAGAATGCGGTCAATATGAATTTCTTAAATAATCAAATGAAACTCTACTCAAGCGATGACGAATGTTTGTGTTGCAGTTGTTTAGAAAACCAATTGTTTTTGCCGCATTTTTTATCTAACAACTACAATCTACTGTTTCCGACATACACTGATTCATATATCCTTGTATTCGATTATGCAAATGTGTCAGTCGTAAACAATATACATAATTTGCGTCACAATGCGGCTTCTTGTTATTTAAACGTCAACAACCATAAATAAGTTTTAGTACGTGGTTTGTAGTGTTTACCTCAAACTCAGCCCAGAAATTATAACAAAACACACTTATGTTAATACATATTATGATCATAGACTCGCGATAAAAAAAAACAGCAGAAAACACAAACGGAAAAATTAATAAAACAGTGATACACACATTGGAACGGTCAATGCACAGCAGAGTGTTTAAACCGGTGCCAGGCGAGTAAAGAGTCCTTCTTATATAACTATGTTTTTTATCATTAACATCATTAAAGCATGTGAAGTGTCTCATGGCAATGCTCATGTCGCTATATTTCCACATACAATGTCATAAATATATCGGGACAGTAAATTTATATGTAATGGCTTATGTGCACCTGTCTTAAAACAATTGAGTTTGCGTTCAGTTGTGTGCTGGCTTGTAATATCAACACTTCGGGAAAAAAAACTGGTCCGGGACTATTGTACGAGCCAGTTTTGTCGTCCTTTTTTTATAGATTTGTTTAAAAGCAATATATTATATCATAGTAATGCAGGAAAAATTTAACGCAAGTCTTTCCACCCAATGTTATAATTACATCTTTGCTTTACAAACTTTATTTCGTTGTGTAATAAACTTAGTTTAAAATACCTACCATTCTTTCCACAGTAACTGCGATTGAAGCCATGCAAATTGACGCTATCAAATGTGTCTTCAGAAGTACCGTGCCACAGGAAACGTTCGTTAGTTGTTCCCGGAGGATTCTGTTCTTCTAGTTGCTTCTTCTTTGCAGCATATTGACGCCATAGGAACTTGTTCTGGACCTCCTCGATCTTAGTCCGAAATAAGTGACTAATTTACATGCATTTGTATTTATATACATTTCACCCATAACATATGGTAATTTAAAATAGTCCCATATCATGTCAATGACCAGCCATTTGTTGACCAATTTTGTTTCTATCTATGGTATAATATGTGATAACTGGGAATGTATACTATGTAATTAATTAGCGACCGGTTTCCGCCCGGAGGCGGTGAAACAAACTACAGTTATACTCTTAGTTAAACAGACCGTTAGATTAGATTGTAATTGTTTTTGAATACATACAATTATACAAAAAAAAACAACAACACAAAATCCTTTATTTGAAATTAACATTTGTATTCACAGATTCACTTACTATGTTATCACAGTATAAACGAATAACCCCATTCCCGACGTCGCTTGTCGTAATATCTAGTTTGTTAAACTTATAATTTTTAAGAAATTCTAAAATATTGCATTACAAAAGTAATGTTGAAAAAGTGGGACTTTTACTTAAATGCGGCCATATGACACAGATGTCTCCGCTTAGGCAGAAATTAGTGTGTTCCAAAGTGACCGACATAATGTGAAAAGAAATCATCAAAACATAAAATTATCGAAAAGATAAATTCCAGTTATGAACCTTTAAATCATTTTAAAGCAACATGCTAATTACCTAATTTTCACCTTGATCTTTAAGCGAGCGACATAGTATAAGCACCTCAGTCGCCTTGATGCCATATGTGACAATTTATTTTAGAATCCCATCATGCGCGATAAAGAAAACTGCCGGACACAAACATCTTCTCACATTATAATATATATCAACACGGAATATATATATATTTGCTCGGAAACCAACGTTTAGATCATTCGGTGCACAGACAAAATCGGTATCGAGGTGGAGAGGAGAATGATCAAGTTTTGTAGGATGTCAGATGAAAACCCAAACGAAATCGTACTCATGTATGTCGAGAGATCATTTTAATCAGTTTAGCCAGAAGGCAATCTCATTTATATATTTGAGGAACTGAGAAAAAATGAATAGCAATGCCAAATTTAAAACATAATCACATTTGTTTACGAGATCAGTGAAGTAAAACAAAACATTATATTTGTTAAATATTCAACCAGACAATTTGTTTTTGATATAATATAAATCCTGCTGTCGCACAATCCGATATAAGAAGAAAACTTGTTAGTTGTTTTACCTTTACGACAGTCCAACCAGGTCCAGACGTTGAATTGAATGTATGTTCAATTTCTTCGTATTTAGAATCCGAATCATGCACGACCCCCAGAAAGCAATTTCCTTTACTTTGCCTCCATTCTTTTGGTGTTTCAATTTGTTGTTCTGTACCAACGTAAACATCAATACCATTGGAATAATTAATGAGATAAAATTAAATATCAATCAGAATATGCAAAACATTTTATACCAAATTGCAAAAGAATGTTGGGTCTATATTGCGAAAGGATAATACGATTCTTTAAAAATAACTTTATACCTTCAATTAAATCTTTTCGTACTATTTTCGTTTTTTTACTGTCATTCGTTTCGCCCTTCTCATATTTTTGTAATGTTTTAAAATCAACGACTATTTCTAAGCCACTGCTCCTGAAATAACAAAATAATACATGTACCTACTCCAAACAAAAGAAAACTAATAAAAGTTATAGTTGATAATCAATTGTATCAAACTAGGCATTCCAGTATTTACTGATTGCAGTCTGAATAATTTCTATCTAATGCATAGCTTGCCATTTCGACTTAAATCTACAAGATGTTCATCTTTGAAAATGCGTGCAATAATAAAGTCTAAGTAATCACAACAAAATAAATTCTTGTCCTATTCAGGACACTACACCACATACAACATGAACATGATTAAAGCTTGAATCATTTGAAGTTTACAAACATATACACAAGACATCTTTGAAAGTGAGCATTCTAGGATTGAACACGTAAGTTGATACTTGTTTTTGAATTTATATGAACACGGTATTTATAATAACACATATCAAATAATGATTCACTTAAGTACATTTAAATTGATTTATTGATTTATTTTCCAATTTACTTATTACCTGACTAAAAATTATATTAATTTATAGCTGATTAAATTTACATTCAACATTAGGTATCTACCTTATGATGTTTATAATAATAATTTGTTTACCGATATACGAACGTGTCTTCTTTAGTTTTGTATGACTGTTCTATCTTGAGATTTAGTTTTTCTTCAAAAGGTTTATAAAGGTCATCACCATTCGCGACTTCAATGAAGTACCATTGGACTAACACTTTACACATCAACGCTTGTTCGTGTTCGTTTTCTATCTGAATCGCAGCCATGATGATCCTATACAAAATACCACGTAGCCGTTATCAAATTATACACATGTTTAGGCGTGTATGTCGCACTACGAGGGCCAGTTCATGAGTAAGTGATTTTTTAACCAACGTTACCTTTTTTTAGTGTACATTAATTGAAAACGGATATTTGTTTTATAAACTTCGCAAAAGATTACGAGTTCTATGTTTCTCAAACAATGCACTATTTTGATTTTGATATAGTTCATTATACTTGTTATTGGTAAATGGGAGTTCTCTTCCATCATTTTATAATGACGGGTGCATTCGTTAATTGGAATTTGCCTGTTGTAAGCTAAACTAGTCCTCCAGTCTATGAAAAGGGTTGAACTTGACGGCACTTAATAATTTTCGGTTCGTGATATAAAACTTCTGTCACCAGTCAATTATGTTTTCATTAAAGGTAACAATCATATGTAATTGATAAACCGATTTTTATTACACAGTGAAGTGTACAAAACCCATCGACTTTCAGCTTTACTCAAAGCATACATGGCGCATGGACAATAAAATGTTTCAAGGAATCATTTGTTGTCATTTATATTATAATAATTGTGGTACATTTATTTAAAATATACTTCTGCTTTCGATTGTTCGCAATATTAATACTGTGCATAGATTATTTAACTGCGTTTTGTAAAAAACGGGGATACCTTTGGACGAGTACACAGATGATATACCATATACGACGAGCCGATTGGTGAGTCTAATGTGAGTATGCCAGCTGTGTACTATAGTACGAGTATCAATTTATCACAGTATTGTAAACATTCTTTAAGTTATTTTTATTACGTTCCGAGCGCGAGCGTTCAGGTCATTCTATAAAGTTGTTTTGTGTCAGCTGTAAAATAAGTTTTCTTAATACATACGTCCTTAAATCTTATTAAGAATACTATTTTAAGCAAATGTTATTTGTGGGACTTATTATTTAGCAACGTGTGTGTGTGTGTGTGTGTGTGTGTGTGTGTGTGTGTGTGTGCGTGTGTGTGTGTNTGTGTGTGTGTGTGTGTGTGTGTGTGTGTGTGTTTGTGTGGAAGGTAATACAATTTATGAGGATGATATGGAATTTGTTCTTTATGATGATTTTGATTTAACTAAATGTAACATGTATACGTAAATAAAAAAACATGTGGTAAGCGCGTCAGCTTAAGTTGCATTAAAAAACATTCCGTTTAATAACGTTAAGATCTAAATTGCACATAATGTATATGCTAATTATAACGGACGCACTATTAAAAGGATGATATTTTGGTTTTCTTTAGGGGTAATATCGTGAACTACTTTTGTTAGTAAAGTGAGATAGTAAATATATGTAGCTTTCCCACTTAAATGAGACAATAGGTTTTCACGGTATTACCCCAACAGCAAATACATATTTTGTTTATTTAATCATTTCATGATTATTATCAGATAAATAACATTGAAAAGGTTTTAAGTTTGCACTATTTTCCAATTGATGTGTAGTGATTGGATTACAACATCAACTTTAAATCCTTGTGTTGGATTTCGATTAATATTTGCCATCGATTTCAAATGTATGTTAGGTCTGCTACTGGCTCTACTGGCTAACAATAAGCATACCGACTATGACCGTTTGTGTGTCAAGACTCTATCAGGAACAAGGAATACATTTCTCTATATATAATGCGGTAGAGGCTTAAAGAAAGTTAATAATGTCACGGGCACAATATGGATAACGCAGACATGTTTTCGTTTACAAGATGAATAGTAATATTCCTTAAATTGTAAAACTGTCGACGATATACAGTGGAAGAGTATTTTGATATGGTATAAATGGCTGTCTTCTCGTTTTATTTCATGGTAATTGTACACTGAGCAAAGAATCGGATTAAACATACTATGGTTTTTAAAATTAAGTTGTACTAAGGTGGCCACCTCTAATGTATAGTGGGTTTAATATATACACTCGAGACATTGTCTAGTAGTCACCTTGGCCCAATACGACCGAGGAAGACAAAGGAAGCACCATGGGAATGAAGAGGTAAGTCATATTATTTAATTCAATATTGGTTGTTAGAATTTACGGTTAGTAACTGTACTCTTATTTTTCAATTACGAATTAAAGAACCATTAAATCGTAAAACCAAGCAATGGTATTAACACTATTAAGAAAAATACGTAGTTTAGCATTACATATCCTTGTTAAAATAACTTATTACTAAGGGAAAGGATACTTTTGTTGTAATAATTTACTCACGAAAAGGCCATTTCACAGCGAACTATGCAATATCTACGCTATACAACCAGCAAGTTATTTACTGTCAACAGAGCCATCAAAGTAAATTTTAAGACAAGTTCGACGCTTTCAACATTCTATGAAAGGGACGTGTTCACTGTTTTGCTTAAAGATAAATTACAAAAAATGTCTGATAAAAACAGAATTCATGGATTATAATTATTCAAAGTAGAAAACTAGCACACCTGACCAAGAACATTGTAAAAAATATATCTTGGTTAATTAATAATCATTAATCAAAATTGACCGAATACCAGCAAAAACGTGAATTACCAACATATCGCTCTAACTACCCTCCAAATTCTGAAGCCTGCACGGTGTAGTGGTAGCGCGTAAGCTTTTGCTTCTAAAGGTCCATTTTTCAAAAACCTGGGCAAGCGCTTTTTAGTTAAACATAATTTAATGACATCGTTCAAAAACGCGAAAAGTTGTGAACAATTCCCTTTAACGCATCATACGTTGTCACAAATTCAATAAACAAATCACCAAGTGCGACTACATCACCATTAAGCGTAATTTTTATACTATAAAAACTAGCATATTGTTAAACCAATTTAGCAGTTTATGTTTTACTTCAAGACCAATCTAAACGTAGTTGAAATAGTTACTGTCGGTAAAATCACATATGCATGTCACATGTGAAAGTGGAGCATATACACGAAAACATCAACAGAATAATACTTTTCAGTAAAGTACATTAACAAGGCAGCACAAATACAATTACCTGTTAATATGAGTACTTGCTTCGGTTACATTAGTAAGCAGTCCATATATTTCTAGTCGATCGTCGGTGTGTTTCAGGAAAACTTGGTTGCTTTTTACAACTTTCCCAATCGCTTGCATCTTCAATAAAAGTGATTATTTTCTTAACTGTTTAGTTCAGTTCCATTCTTTGTTAAACAGGTACGCGAAGCAATTATCGTATTGTTTTTATTTGAAACGCAAACTATACTGTACTTATGCAACTCTATAAAATGGGTTGACACATAGACGATTGGGCATGACCCCGCAGTGTCAGAAAAAGGTCTACCGCGTGTCAGTTAAAAATGTATTGCGTGATTGTAAATAGTTTAACATGCGTAAACTGTATACACGAAAACATGTGTCTCAACACAACAGCCAAGAGACATGAAGGCTCTTGAATGTTTTATGGTCAATCTAGCGTTTTTGCATTGTAACGGTGTTATTAACAAACGAGTTGTCCTCATTGTTATATGTAAATAGTGTGTTAGGGAACAAACGGCAGGAATGATTTGTTCTGTCTTGTTCTGTCTCCGAAAATAAAGTACATACCCTCAAACAAAATGAAAATGTGTGTAGACTTGTTGAGTGGTTGAAAATAATGTGTTGAACATTTACAACGTTTGAACTCTTAACGTTGTTACCAAAAAAGAGACTGTGTAAGTGTTTTACATCAGTGTTGGCTTATGAATTGTGTTGCATAGAATCAAAAAGAAATAACATACTCCATAATTTTATTTTATAAAATGTGTTAAAGAAGGACTAGCGCGATTTGCACAAAATTCCATACATGTTTGGAAAAAAAATCATGTTTGCTGTACATTGATTTAATATTTTAGCTTATATTATAGCTGATTTATGTATATAATGAGCCGATACTTATTAAACAAATAGTTGGATATTTGGTAAGTAAACTGATTTAAATGTTAACAATAAAGATCTTAAATTAAAGTAAATCGATCAATATTATGAACGTATGTATATAAACATTGATGGTGCATTTAACGAGAAAAGCATATTTCTACTAAACGGTTAAGAAGTTAACTAAATAGCATGGACACAAACACTTTCCAACAACAACCATATTTCAAGATCCCAGTATGTCTTTTCTTGGGTTGAACTGTTTAAATGTAAATAAAAGAGTAATTTGTATTTATAAGAACAGGCTAATAATTGTTTACACAATAACTTGATTAACCCCATAACTGTACCATTTTATATTCGTTCCATGCAATATATGTTATAACATTTAAGAGGGTCATATACAATTATATTTATTTTTTTATATGCAATAGCATAATAATAAGCTAGTAACACTTGAACGCATGTACAAAATTCACACTGTAGTTACAAGCATATATTATCGTTTTAGAGGGGGCTCTTACAATTTGCAAATGATGGATGTTAACTTCACAAAGTAAGAGACTGACTGTTTAAGTAAGATAGTAAATAGTTATGTTTATAGTATACCAAGTATTAAAGAAAATAAATGAATATTACAAATACATAGTGTCCATGTATGATAGATCAACAAATAATGCACCTTCATTTTGTCATCATTCGTTGTTGTTTTTTTTGGGNGTGGTTCCCTTTAATTGCCCACTCTTCTACTGTGAAAAGAATAATTTTAAGTAATTCTATTTTTTGTCTCACCATAATTTCAATATATACGTGTTTTTAAACTAAATTAGTCCTATATGTTGCCATTTTTGCACAACACATTTTCTGAAACATTGTTTGTTTTCAAATAATACTAACGCTTATGTATACTAACAATAATTTGGTATATTAAGTCATGTTTTAATCTCTTAAATAAAAGTTTATGTACCCAAGCTATTTCTAGTAACACAATTGTTTAATATATAAAGTTGAATGTTATTTTCGGCCGTTAAATAATTGTGGTGGGCTACAACACCCAATACCTTTATTCCATATTCCCACAACTGACTTTGAAGTTTCGACACACATATTTATCTTGTTTGAATATGTCCTTATTTTCGATAGGGCCTTTGTTTATTTTACTTAATTGTCTTCATATTATTTGCATAAATATCGCATAGTAAGCATTATTATGCTAATTAATGTCAATAGAATTGTTAAAAATACTAAATAGGCTATTATGGCTTTTTCTAATATGAGATCATGTCTACTTGAGCTTTTTTACCAATTGGGAGGCATACAAAATGCCAATACTATTTTTATTACACGGTAAACATCTTTAAATTTAAAACAAAAACAATGTATATTTATAGTACATTATGTTGATAACAAAATTAAGCACACTTGTGAAAATCACCATTAGTCTGCTTCCACCTGAACATTCGTATAAAGTAGACTATTGTTACGAAAATTGATTTTAAGAATTCAATTGCATTAATTATCTGGAGTTAAGATTAAAAGCAGCAAATAATTCAAAACCAAGATTGTTTCGTTGGCGAAAATCACTTGACAATCATCTACGGTCTTCAAATGTGAAGTTTTGAACAGTATTCGAACGTACATGTACAAGCGTAATTTGCACTGTCTCAAGCTTTAAAGGGCCAACCAAGTTTTATGCACTCTGTGAAAACAACCGTAAAACATTTTCTTAATGTGTTTTCTTCGATTAATATATATGAACAATGCAAATAAAAAAACATGAATTCTTATAGTTCTTGGTGCGAATATGTCATGTTGAATTGCTATTTTTGCGTGCTTTTACTACACATACCTATAACAAGTTAAAATTGCAAAACACTTTATACATTCGCGTTGTTCATTTAAATACATAATTCAATAGATGTTCCTCAAGATGACTCAAGTAGATGAGTCATTTTAAGGTGCTGCCTTAAGTTTATTTGATTTGTTGATGATTAACTTAAATTGGTCAAGTTAATAGCAAATATTACATTGATAATACACACTTGGACAAGGGCGTTACATTTTAATTTTCAAAAGAAAACATGTTGACTTTAGAGATGGCATACAATTATTAGGAAAGAATGTGTATCTATATGCGATATTGCTGAATTGATCTCCATTTTGTGAAACGGTCCGTCAAATGAAATGTGGAAGAAAGTTTAACCCAACTGCTCCACGAAAAGTAAATCATGGTTGAATGTCAAAAAGGAAATATACTCAGATTTAATAAATTGGGATTAAATTATGTTTTGATCCAATACAAATATTGGTATTTTATGATTGTTTTAAAAATGTTTTTCAGATGCGACAATCGTAGGCATTTGATCATATTATAAATATTTCAAAGAAAGAAAAGATGGCCGCACATCAGTCATTTTGTTACGATGAACGCAACACTATTGCCTCATGCTACTTCTCCTAATTAATATGAAGCATGTATAAAATAACTGGAGAATCAATTTGCAATGGAAATTATGAACTATGTAATTTGTATGTACACGAAGATCTAGGGTTATTCAAAGTATATTCTAAGATGTCCACAAGTAGGCCAATATTTATTTTATAAACGTTAGTCAAGCACTATAATTCACAACCAAGTAAATAAACGGAACTTCTTTATATTGGTTAGAGTACCATCAAAGAAAAATGATTGCTATTTGTCAAACTAATAATACGTTTTGTTGAACTATGAATGGAACACGAAAATTGTAAACACATTTTCTTGTTAGCTCCATCGATCATTGTTTGCAGTTGAGCGAAACAATCAGAATCAATGATCTAGAGAACAATTTAACAAACATATGTTTGAAATTATTTGATGTGTAAATACAAATTTTAACCCCCACACATTTCTGAATGTCTCTATGTTAACTATAGAACGTGTTTGTATGTTGAGACAAAACAAAGTCTTGGATTGGGTAGAGGAACATCTGAGGAACATCTGGGAATGTTTTATCAAGATTGACACATATATTTGAAACATATGACAAGAAATACATAACCTACACGCAAATATAATAAGCTTTGGCGGCCTTTTAAATCAATGAAGCGTTATTTAAATAAGTTGCTTTTAGACCAACGAAACTAACATGCGAGTGGTGTTACTTGAAAGTCCAGCCTTTTGTGTTAATATACTTTCTGGGCGATGTATTAGATTCGGCGCGCCATTTAACCTCCAATGTGTTTTTGCATTGTCAGTTCAAGTAGGTTGAGTAGAAGATTATGTGAAGTCTCATCATGATTGTCCAAGAACTATGAAAAATATGACAGTGATACGCAACGCCAACTGTTTGATACATTACAAGGACCATCCAGTTCGATAACCCATCCGCGGTATCTCCCAAACGTCTAAGTTAACGATTATCACTAATTTATAAATCGGGATTTGTTTTAAGATTCCAGTTAACAAAAGACAAAATAAAGTTAAGTTAATATACAATCAGGTGATTACTGTTGTTAAATGTAATAATTATTACAGAATATCAGTCTTAGTTTCAAGTCGTACCTGTGCCTCATTTAAACGTTTAATGACGGGATTGGTGAATGGCAACACCTTGCACTCGCCATCAATCATTCTTTCTAACTGTTCGATGGCCTTTCTGCTGTCTGAATCATTCAAAGCGCACACAAGCAGGTGGATGTTATCGCCAGTCATTTCTTGAAACTGTGTTCCACCAACATCAATAGTGGGTTTCGTGGTCAGTCCTAGGAAATGAAGTACAACACTTAAAGTGCAAGGTTCAGTTAAAGAGGCGCATCGACGGCTAAATCATTATTTAATACAAATATGGTCATAAAAGACATTTATGCAAACGAATGCTTTCGTTAGTGACTTGTGCTTTTTTAAAATTTACAAACAGTAATACATATTTATTTGCGTGCAAGGGTAAGTACCGTGACACTTCTTGCGGGCCCGGTAAAATACTTAAGAAGCATTTCAACCGACATGAATGAAATTTGCATGACATAAAACAATACGCAATATGTCCAATAATACCAATATAATAAAGTGGGAATGTTTTAATTGACATCTTTTAATGATTATGTTACCGTAAACTTTGTTTTGATGTATTGAATGAATGTCTCTGAATGTTGCCATCAATATTTGAATAATAATCAAAGGATGCATATTTTTGTATTGTTGTTAATGTAATTATAACACACACTCTTGGTAAATATTTACTACTTAACTAATTTTAAATATTTATATGCATAAAGCAATATGAGTTTTACTATATCCATAATACGAATAAAGCTATCGGAGAACAGCGCGGCCAACATTTATTTTGTTTTTTTCATATTTTGTTTCTGAAACCAGCCACAAACACAACACCCCCTAACAAGGTGTATAGAAGAGGTCAATTAAACAAATTTAATTTCGTTTTCAGCAAATTTATGTCACAGGGTTTTCTTATATTTTAAAACTGTGTATGTTTATTTGTTTTCCAGGTATCAGTATTTCTCTTGTGGTGACATTGACTAAATTGTATGTTATTCGAATCAAGCTCTTGATTTAAGATACCTTAATACGACAATATGTATGTTTTTGAATAACTGAGCTAGTGATTGACTTACAATATTCTGTTCGAAGTATTAGTGAAATTGACCTCACCCGCCATTTATATTTTTTTAACCGGAGTGGTCAACATTCCATCTGTATATGAACATTTTGACAATTGTAATAAGGTCAATTTCGACCACATTCATGAATGGAAATATAACGTATGTGTTATCCGTTACATGTACCTTTCTCCACCCACTTGGCACATTGTGCGGCTTGGCGGAATTTATCAACCATCTCAGTCTTGAAGATAACAAATCTGATATCTGTCAACGATCCACATCCTTCATTTGCGAACTCGTGAACAGCCAGGCACATCTCCTTGGCTATATCGTCAACACGGATTGCAAATCCTGTACCAAAATAATAGATATAATATATTTTTCCCAGATGACTGTTTCTATTACCATGATCGATGAACACAAACTGCTTTTAGTTAAGAATAAAGTAAATGATAAAGCAAACCTGTGCCTAAGGTCGGAAAAGCAATACTTCTATGGTTTTCAGTTTTTGCCTTCCGTAGACATTGCCGAACAACTTGTTTCCGCTCTGCTTTATGTTTGACAACAACGTGCATGATGTTTTTACACCGAAGTCCATGCGATTTGGTAATCGCTAATCCTGTCTTTTTCATTTCTTCTTCTGTTCATATACATCAATATGTTATAATGGTATTTTATATTTCACTCAAATGAGTTTAAAAACATGTGTGTAATACAACTGACAACGAAAATAAAATCGATTCGACAACTGACAAAAATACCATTTTTATTTAAAGTGTGATATCTTAGAGCGATCCTATTGAACATGTAAAGATTTATGTTAATCGAGAAAACTTTTCAAAAGAAGTTGGAAGGACAAAAAAATGCTAACATACTAACCAACCGATATAGTGGCTTCACTATACACCCGATTAATCCTTGCGTGTGTGATATGATGGGAAAATTTCAATGGTCGGTAAACAATCATTTGGATTTCAGTATGATATTTACCAGGATAAAATACTTTATTGTTTCGAATAACATTGGACATGCTTCTGGATGGCCAGTGTTTTATCGAATCAAAAAGTTTTAGGATATTAAGTTGAGGATCACCATAACGCAATAGTTGGTTTCTCTATTTAAAAAGTCAATTGGTTTTTATGATACGGAATTGTTAAACAATCTGTACAGTGAAATGTAAAAACTGATTCTGATATATGTGACCATGTTAGGAGAACAAAATAACTGATTGAAACAATTTGGTAGAAGGCCATTAAAGGAAGGCTTCTAAAGATATGTTTTAAATTCAGTTTATAACACATGTCAAGAAGACTTTCAAGATTTTCTATTTTAACCATAAAATATCCCCAACCCTTTGAAGACCATATTTTTTACGAATAGATATGATTTTTAATAAATGTGTTAGAGCATTAACGTAGGGACATTATGACCAATGACGAAAACATTTTGTAATCCAATACAGCAAGTGGATGTCAGAGAAACATTCTGATTCTTGTCTATGAGGGGTTTTGTATAGTGCGTTTTCAGATTGTTTGCAGTTGTTAAAGGACGCCTGATATTGGGTAGCCACTAGAGTCACCCTTTACGTTGTGTAAAGATTTGGTATCGATTAATCGGTCTCCTTAAATTAATAGCCAAAACATATTGTTGCAACTGCCTGCCATTAAGCATTTGTTGAGTAAAATATTAAACATACGCTTGGCTTTGGCCTCCTCCTCAAGCTTTGTTCCACAGCGTTTGACCAGGGCTACAGACACTTGTCCTATAAACGTTAAAAAACACACATTAATTTGAGATATTTGTATTACATCTGCATATTTTGTTTTAAAACATATCACTCCCATATTGAATGTATGTATATCATGTTATGTTATGTAAACTACCAAAACGTACCTGATGTAAGATCTAAATCCTCGTTTGAGCTGCTAACAATGCATTCAGCATCTTCTTCTGTGATATCACCCTCTTTGATTGTTATCGTCATATTGCCATTAAAAAAAACATGTCTCAATTCACCTGACGTAAATGCTGGTAACTCTTCGTAAATGTGTTCATCATCACCGTCTATCAGAAGAAAAATGTTCAGTATTTGAAGAGGGTATGTCACGTTTACAGCTGATTAATTTAAGAGACTTTGCCATTTGAAAGGGTCCCTATGGGGCAAATTCTTAGAAATAGCAATAGCAATTACAAAAAATAATTACGGGATATAATAAGGGATAAAACCAGTGTTATATAAAGGAAAAAAAGCCTTATGAGATAAAAATCATGCTATGATATGGAGCTTGTTTGTATGGCCCTTTATATGGTTACATTTTAACGTCATAATATGAGTATTCTTTATGTCCTCATGTATAACAGGATTATTTACCAAGAATGATCGCGCAGTTGGGTACGACATTTTTTCTGTGTGTTATTTTTCCGCATGGCTCCGCTTGGTGGTTTATTTGTTTTGACTCTTAACTACTTTGTTAATAAGTTTTCATTTTGTATTAAAGTAAATTTTATAAACTTAATGAAAATGTTTTAGTACAGAAGTTTACGTAAATAATATAATGTACATATCAGTAGGGATCTAGTTTTTCTTTGCAATGTCCTTAAATAATTGAAAAAAAGGCCTTCCTAAAATAATTCATACAAAACGTATGTTATGCCTTGCAATACAACTATCCATGACACGGATTCATACATCAAATATAAAACAATATATCTATCAAACATGCGGTTTTTACTACTTTTACTGTATTGAACAAACAAAATGCGAAGTGATCTTGCAAACGTCTTACATTTATCCATGAATATCGTTTTAGACCATAACTAATTACCTTTCTTCATGTTAAACAATCAACTAAAACAAACAAAACACAATTTCAAAACGTTTTATCATTTATTCTCATAGACCAGGTGAACACATTTGAACGCATGCAACACATACATTAAACTTTATAAAAACCAGACATTGTACGATTGCCTTCCCCGCAAAAAAAAGACTCGTCATATCGTCATATCGTCATCATCATCATCATCATCATCATCATCATCATCATCATCATCATCATCATCATCATCATCATCATCATCATCATCATCATCATCNTAACAATAACAATCATTTGAATTATCATCAGCAATGCCTTTGTCGGAAATCCTTGCATTTTAATACACGGTTTAGAGACTTACAGAAGCATTTATATTAAAGTTTAAAGAAAATGGAAAGAAGTCAGTGGTTATCCGTTAGAGTAAACAAGAGTATATATTTTTTGAAAACATGGCAAATATCGTTACGTTAATGAATTGTAAAGGAACATTTCCTTTAACGCAAAATAATCAACAACAGTAACGATTGGTGGTTTGAACTATGTTTAAATAATTGTGAAGTGTTTCTATGGTTTGACACTCTTGCAAACATAACCTTTTTTTACTAAAGACATAGTATATGAACTTTATATTGTTTCATATTGGCTACATGATCAACCATTTGATAGTATACCTATAATGAAGAGAAAGGTGTTTTGTTTTCGTAATCAACAATTTTCTTATATTGATAAAGAGTTAAAAAATAACATCAAGCGGAAATGCCGTTATTTACGTCAACGTGTATGGCGCGCTATTAAAATGTCTGGCAAACCGCACAACGTCGTTCGCGACATATTCCTGCCCCGTTATGTCTGGTCAAAATCCAATATCGATGTCGACGCTGTGTGGTCCTGTCCTCGGACCAGCGCCACCAAGTCCTGGACATCCTCCCTGACCGATAAGTCGCCCCCTTTGGGTACCAAATTATATACACATAATAGTTTTGTGTTTTCCTTGACAACTCCGGCCTGTGTATTTGGACTTGTACACTGACACACGGTGTGTTTTCAATTAAAATAAAGTTGTGTGCGCTTAACTATAGCCATGCGGTATTCGTTATTGTCATACATTCTTTTGATTGATGATGGACATACGATAAGATGTTTTTTATTTGCATCATGTTATCGTTGGTTGATTCGGCGTCTTATTATTTGCTTTTAGTTACGTGAAATACTTTTTCGGGGACCGCTTACGACAATTGTTCCCTCTACTGAAGAAGGGCGCAGTTGCTCGTGATTCCTTGGAGTAGAATTTATCACCGGTCTCCAGAGTATATGTATCCCGGAAAAGCAACCTTTTGAAAAAATTCACTTATCTGCTGATAAAAATAAAGCTGACCCATTGTTAATCTTTTCAAAATCACACACCGCATCAGTATTTATTATTTAATGTTAGCTTTCATTGGTTGATATAATGGACCAGCGTTGTTTGTACCGAGGAATTAGTGGGTTTTCTTAACTCGGGCGAATTCCGGGATCAGTATATTGCCATTTCCTGCCAGGTTCCTTCTCTGTGTTCGCGGGTAATGTTTTGTGGGATCTACATGGGATTTTTTCCAAGTACAATACGAACAAGTAATGTTCAACAGGTTTTTTGACTCTCACCTATTGTCTGTAAACACTTCATGTACGTTTCCAGCTCGTCAGTGAAACTCCGAAGGCTCTTAATATTTTGTTTCGATAATTGAAATGAATGAGTGAGTGCATATACCTGGACATAATTTTGTGGGGATTGCCGAAACATTTCTTTAGGATTTGTTTAGGCAGCACATAATTAAAGTAAGTCAGTGAAAAAAGCTTTAATCCAAATGGGTGCTTTACTGTCAAGTGGAGAACTTAATAAGCGAAACCGTTTTCACCTCTGAAAGCGCAATGTTTAAATGCACATACGACTCGTACGTGTCCCGAAAGATCTGCCACTAACATCTCCCGCGACCTCTAACAGTCTCCGGCAGACGATAAGGAGATATTGGTTGATGTAGCTATCTCGGGTATGTCACCAATTTATTGTCGTTCAAACAAGACTTGAGACCATGATCGTCCGATCGTTTGTGGTATTTCCTGTTTTGGTTTAAAGTTTCATTTATTCAGTAGTATAGATGGTGAAAAACTGTTTAATGTTTGTTAATTTCTCAGTTTGTTTTTGAAGGTTGAATTTTTTTTTCTTCGCTATCACTTATTTCGGTTTCTTTGTCCGTGACATCCGTTTGATTTGCAGTTTACTCATTGAAGCTCCTGATTTAACCTTCTTTCTGTACAATACATTTAAGGATGTCTTGAATTTCATACTAAGATGTGTCTTCCCTGATACCGACCGGATTACGTCGAACATATTGATATAGCTCTCTCTAGAAGATCTTGTTATCTTTATCAGATTGTCCGTATGTCTTTGTTGCTGCTTTGATAAAGCGGACCTCTTCATTGTGTTGCTGCGCATATGGAGCAAACATCCTTTTAGACTTGATTCGTCCATCGAGTGGATCTCTTCTTGGACTTGCTGGCCTTCTCGGAAGTGGACCCCTTCTTAGACTCGTTGTGATTGTCTTATAGTTTTATAGTTTTTCATTGATATTGAACAAAAAAAGTTATTGAAAGTGTTTTCTTTTTCAACATCTGTAGTAGAATATGACTATTCAGGAGCGGTACAACGGTTAAATTATATTTATAGCTGGTTTTCGTCATCGTCATCGAAGCTATTTATAAAAAAGTTATGTATATCATGTACTGAAAAATATCAATAACTAAATTAAATACTTTCGATGTGTTCACATCGCATTTGTTGCGTTTGTTTTGTTGTTGTTTGTGTATGTGTATCCACAACTATGTTAATATATAAAATATCAATAACTTAATCATGTACATTGCTATATAAACACAACCCATATATATTTTTGTAAACATGTTCTAAACACAACTCTGTTAAGATATAATTGCTTGTTATAATGTATTACTATGTATTTTGGGCCGGAGGCCTTTGTTTACACAAATAAAATTGACTTGACCTGGTAAAGGCGATATAGTATAACAATTAAATGAACCCTCTTAAACTAACAGTTTAACTGTTTGCCAGTACTGCCGGGGATCTGACGATGCACTCAAATAAGCCATTTTAAGTGTATTGTCAAAAATCTCATGTTTTCTCATGTTATTTGCCTCATTTTTCGATTGCTTATATGTAACGCAGTCAAAACGTTTGCGAGGAGCATAGCTCCACGTTGTTGTCGATCTGAATGACGGGATATATATAAGCTATCAATTTGGCATGAAAACGTTAATCGTGTAAATACAAGAACGTTTAGATCCGCAGGTTTTCACATACTTTATGGATTATGTTTATTTTTTTTTATTTTTTTTTAACAATTCGATATTGGCGCTTTATTAATCAGTTTTAAGTAAGTAATACAAATGCTGCTGAAGACGAACAGAGGAAAAACGTTACTTGAATTTAATATTTAGATAATAATTTTTAAAATAAAATTTAATTTATTTTTAAAGGTGACCGTGTTGTCTGATTAGCATGGACGCATACTCCTTATACAACGTATTGGCATTTTGGCCGATTTCCGGTATTTGTAAAGCTGTACAGCTACTAGCAGTGGTTTGTGAACATGAGGGTAATTGATATTGTGAACACGAATACTTGGTAGGCAATAATCTTACGCTTCACAGTGTACACCGAATTTACCGTAGGTTCTTACTACACAAAACTGCTTACGCAAGATATTACACGTATACTAAATTAATGTATATATTATTGCGTTTTGCAAATAAATATGTTTAAGGGAAACGTAAAAAAAAACACAACACAAATCAATGACGCTTACAGTGCGAGTCTTCTTCTGTTCGTCCCATTTGGCAACAGCACCATGTATGACATGTGTGCATTTGAGTTTGTATCCCTTTGTGACCGCAATCTCGCCGTCAGATATTCCTTTCGGATACTTTTGTTTGAGCTCATTTTGTATTTCAGGTCCAGCTTGGTTCAGAATCGTCTTCGAAACGGCACCATTATTAAGATCAAGGTTTGGTACAGTTGTGTTGACTATAACCGGTATCTGTAACAAATATTATATAAATTTTGTTTGTACGTTTGTAATGTACGTGATTTTCTTGTTTAGTGCATTTGTTTTGTGTCTCACTGTTTGGAAAATGGTACCTTGTCATAAAATAAAAGACCGCATCGTAAAATACGATCATTGTACCACAGCACATAAAAAAGAGCATTTTGTATCTTGTTAAATCTATGTTACCAGAAAACATATGGCGTTGAAAGTTTGGCTATTGCTATAAGGAACACTGATTGTTTATGTGTTAACTTTATAATTGTACGAAACATTTTACGAAATATTCGTGGATTAAAGCGTTATAGGGGCTTTTAAAAAATGGGTCTTTAATAAAAACTTGATCTGTCGCTGTCGTGCCTGAAATACCTCGCGCTCGCAACTTTGTCTGAGGGCATTGACAGTTCAGTTTTAAGAACTATTATTTCAGCAATGCAAACCGCCTACCTATGAAGTTCCATCTTGATGCCTAATATTATAGGTAAGATATGTCCAGGCGAAACATCATAATAAACATTCACAAATGCAATTACTAATACATAACGAAATCAAAAGTTATGGTTTCTAATAAACTGCATCATTGGAGACCTACCTTCTTATTTTTTTGTTCGAAATTGATACCTCGTATACTATTCAAGATATGCTCCGAACACGATCTAAGTACTAAACATTATGAAGGGCAATAACTCTAAAATGAAGCAACATTTATGTTTCTTTCAAACTTCATATCCCCGCAATGAGATAAAGCAAGTTCCAAGTTAATACTTCTTACAGTTTTCAACATATACAAAAGACAAACTTTCCGTACAGATATATTAATGGGGTAATTGCTCTTAACATATAGAGGAAAGAGTTTTAGTTCTTATGCATTGCACTTTCTTGTACTGAGATCTACCTTCCAATTAAATTTCAAGTCTATAACTCTTTAAGTTGTTAAGATATACTACGGACTTAATGTACGTACACATTTTAACACAGGGAAATGACTCTAAAAATATCTGAGTAAGGGTTATGGTTCTTGTGAACTGCAGTTCAGCTCAATACTGTATATCTATCTTTTAAGTTTTAAATGTATTCCTCTTTTAGTTTTCGAAATATGCAAAGGACTAAATTTAAGTACACACATTTGAAGCAGGGCATAACTGTTGTAAAATTCTGATGTAAAATTTAACGCAGGGTAAACAATGAACAACTTCATATCGTCAGGAACAATGCCTGCAAGGTTGAATGTTGTAAATTGAACGTTGTCAGCCTCCGTACACGTTGTGGTCTTTTGATAGACAAACGGACAGATAGACAGACAAACGTACAGACGTCCATGGTGATTCCACTATACTCCTTTACTACGTACCTGCTGGTATAATTATATCTAAAATAACCGTTTCATTTTATAAGCTGTTAATATTCGATTAATTTATGCTATCAGAAGAACATACCACATTCTCTTTTCCGTAATGCTTAGAGCTACATTACAATATAACAACTGCTGAATACAAGAGTGTAGGGATAATCGATACTTTTTTTCATGAAGTTCACTCAATGTTGTGAATTATTCACCTTACTTTAGACTCATGCTTTATTGTACCGTTATATGTAAAACAATGTATTTTAAATAGAAAAATACAAAGAAACTACACCTTAATTACAATCACAGTATTGCTTACGGTTTGCTCAGCAAGTGCAGCTTTCTTCACGGATACACGAATGTTTCCTAGTACGGTTGATGCACTCATTCCAGGAGTATTCACTGGTGGTGTGGTGCCTGTTGCGTATAAAAGAATATCAATTTTAAAGATTAGATTTAGTTACAATAAACAATATTTTATAATAGTTTATTACAAACCTGTGTACTTTTTTTTTTATAAACTGCAGACGTTTAAAATAAGTGAAACACGTTTAAAAGACCAAATCCGTATTTTGATAAATGTTGTTTGTTTTCCGATCCATTTTTTTTATATTTACGATCCCGTATAATCATTCTAGCTTGACTACTGTTTTCGTCGTTTAATTACGTCATGTTTCAGCATAGAGCAGATATGAAACCTCTTGTTCTATTAATATAATTCTCTACTTAATCACAATAAGCATTAGCGCATTGTCAGAACAAAAATGTATATAATACGAGGATATCGTAGCCGATTCAGTTAAGGTTATAACAATCGTGCATTATTGATACGGATATTTAAGGACAACTGTATATATTCATTTAGAACGACAACAGTTCGACATTAACCGATAGCCTAATGATAACTGCGCAATATCAAACATATTTGTTCACAGCTTCTTTGTATAATTATGTGTAAAAATCCACAAATCCACAATTTGTGAGCATAAAGGTAACCGTTTATATACCAATTCGACTTGAAAAACTTAAATTGAGAGTTAATGCGAATTGGTTATTTTGTTACATTACTGCCATTAGGTATACAATAAAGAGAATAATACAATACAACACTATATAAAAGGAGTTAAATTAATTCGACATTATTAATCCAGTATTTATAATAAAAGATGCAACACGAGAAATATTGTGAAAAAAACACACACAAACAACCAAAGCATTTTATATTGATGATATCGTTTGGTCTCGTTTTTCTTATGAACTATGTCGAATGATGGGCGAAAACAATTTATCGTATAAAATGTTGACATGAATGTGTGACCTGAGCCAACATGCGCTAACCGAGTTAGGCTACAGGTAATTTGAGCATTGTAGCATTTATAAAAAAATGCATTTGGAAGCTATACAAAATAGTTATTTTTGAGTATGAAAACATAAACAATTTCACGCAACGTGAGTGAACATTCTCTTTTATTATATAATTTGCGAATTCCTTATTTCCCCGTTTTATCATTATGACTAGAAATCCGTGGTATTATTCGATAGCTATGGTGTGCAAAAAAGCATATGATTGGCGATTCATTCTTCAAGCAACACATAACGTTTACGGTTTTTAACGACAGTTTCGTTTGATAGAGTTAGGTTGTCCATACCATTAAGTTTGAGTATGAACATTTGATATTAGTTTAGTATACAGCGTAAACATTTATTACATTTGATCTGCGTTTTAAAATGTTTTACATGATAAATAGTATATGTTCAATCTTGATCAATGACTTTATTTGTAAATTTGAATGAGTTTATTGTCATGTAACCTGATTCATAACAGACTAGAGCTAACAAATGCCAAATTTGTCATGCAATTTGTTTGCTGAACATTATGACTGCATTGAAATAACTTTTTATTTCGATTTATTAGGCTGTTTGATGGATGATGGCGGATGTTGATGTATATATAAATTATATTTTAATTGTTTTTGATGTAATATAATGCTACATGGGAACTCAATGCAAGTATTTTATGTTGTTATATTGTTCTACAGTCTTTTCAAAGATTGGGTTCCAATCAATATATGTGGATGTAAATGACTTTGGTATTCTGAAGTCTTGGTCTCTTCCTGTCCTTCATAATCTTTGGCGGCGCCCATCTTCTCTCCAAGAACTTTCAGTTGGTCCCTCGAAACGTGCAAGCCCCTCCCCTCATTGTGTTTCGCCCGCAAGCAGAATATCGGTTACCAATGTGTGCTTGGGCCAAGGACCCGGAACCAGAAGTGAGAGTTTTTGGGATAGAAAGAAGAATCAATGGTTAACGGCCGGGATCATGGACCTCTGCGTCAAAAGAAGAGAGTTGAGGCATGAGAAGTACACCAGCCATACGACAGAATACCGGAAAGCCAATAGGGAGATGAGGAAGAAGAAGAAAGAGGCAAAGGAAAAGTAGACTGAGGAATAATGTATCAACAAATAGGTGATCAGAGCTTTACAGCACCATAAGACTCTCACGAAGACCAGTCAGCCCAAAGGACAGTGTTATAACAGACACTGACAGAAACCTACTGACAGACAGTCTCACAGTCCTGAACATGTGAACCGAATACTACAGCGACTTCTATAACTACCCACTTCAATCAGACCACAGTCTCATTCAGACCAGAAGCTGACAACAAACGTCTTTTCATACTAAAGGCAAAGGTGTGGAGGCAGTGCTTATTACGAAGGCAGCAGAATCTTCGGGAGTGGATAACGTCCCTTCCGAGCTGATTAAGAACTTTGGAGATGTAACGACTTCAGCAATGCCAGAATATCTGGTAGGAGGAAAAGTGGCCGAAGGAGTGGACCCAGTTTCTGGTCATTCCCATACCACAAAAGGGGAACCTTAGGCTGTGTGAGACTACCACACCATAAGCCTAATCAGCCATCCATTCAAACTCATGCTATGCGTCATCTTTAACCGACTGAAAAGTAAGGCCGAGGAACTGCTGTCGGAAGAGCAGGATGGATGCGGAGCTGGACGAAGCACAGTGGAACAAATCTTCAACTGCAGCGTCAGCATTGAGAAACGTGATCTCTGGCACAACTTCACCGACGTTAAGAAAAAGTTCGACCGCGTGTTGCATGATGGCATATCGATGGCAGAATGATCTCCGACTTGAGATTCGCTAATGACATTGACCTCATGGGTGGAACCAGCAGTGAACCCTAAGGCCTGAACAACAGACTCTGAAAAAGCATGAGCATACGGGATGGAGGTCAGCACGGAGAACTCGAAGGTCATTTTAAACATCACGAATAAGGCAAGTGCAGACATCAACATGACCGGCAAGACGCTGAAAGAAGTGACCATCTTCTAGTACTTGGGAGCAACCCTGTCCATGAATGATTCCGTTGAGGTCCGAATAAGAATTAACATGGCAACCACAGCGATGGCCAGAATGAGCCGGCTTTGGACAATCAGCTCTATCGGTTTCCCACCAATCACAGTTTTCATCCTACTGTACGGCTGCGAGACCTGGACACTTCACGAGGATACAGAACGCAGGATACAAGTCTTTGAACACAAGTGTATACGAAGACTTCTTCACATCTCTAACATTAAATACAAAACCAACGAGTACGTCCTGAACATGACAACAACACTTGTTGGCCCACAAGAACCGCTCCTAGCGACCATCAAACGACGAAAGCTGGATTGATTTGGACACGTCATCAGACACAACTCTCTGTGCACGACTCTCTGGCTACTCCCAGCTGCCCGTACAATATCTGACTTGCGGACGATCTCAGTGTCGTCGTCTCTCATTTACCCTTACGGCCAGACCGGTCAAGGGAATGGTGATGATGGCGAAATGAATTTGTTTCGTTATTGTTTTACTATGGTACTTGAGAATAGAACAACATGCTTCTTAAAGATTTGACTTCATGTATTTTAAAAGTTGGACATTCGAATGAACATTACGAATAATAAGCAGAAGAAGTAATGTAATTATAATGAATCCAACATCATCATTCACGTATGTCCTACCTACAATAATTCATACAAAACGTATGTTATGCCTTGCAATACAACTATCCATGAAACGTATTCATACTTCAATTACAAAACAATATATCTACAAATCATTGGGTTTTTACTATTTTTACTTTATTGTTCTTTAAGTGGAAATGTTGGAATTTACAGAACAGTTTACTATTTAGTGACGTCATTGAATTGTACAAGAATATGGCGTCGTTTTCATTCATAAATATTTTGCAAATGACGTCACTTTCATTGACAACAAAAATCGAAGAAACTTAATGACGTCACGTTTATTCATGCAACTGAAAAGCTGACATGCTATAAGTGTTGTTTTAATAACGTTTCCTAACAAATAACATTCTTTGTATGCGTGGTTTTGCCACTTATCACCAAATATACAATTTGTTGTTTCATTACATTTATACACATGCTACATTTATTGCATTTCTTTTAGAGCGGGTTTTAGCACGTGCATTTTACTGCAATATTTTCTTTAGTTATTCGGAACTATTTTCGAAACATCAAGCTCCGCCCATAATTATTGCAGAATGACCCACACTTGATTTCCTTCTTTGTCTATAGAAAACAAGTCGTCTGTAGTGTTAGTATTACACATATGATATGATGAGATATAAATAACGTTCTCCACGTTACGCTAGTAAGCACATCGGATATGACATTGTTATTCTGTTTTCGATCATAGGTCCAGATGATTTTATACTAGAAGTATTTCGCACCCATACTATATTATATTAAATAGGGCACATTTGAGACCTTATGCACATAACATTATTTCTCAGTGATGGGGCGCAGTTTAAATTGTGTTTTTAAACATTTTTTGATATCACGAAATGATTTTTGTTGATTTCATGATATCAGAAAAACAATTCTCGGTGATGGGGCGCAGTTTTACCAGTGTTTTTTTCAAACATTTATTGATATCACGAAATGATTTTTGTCGATATGATAATAGCAGAAAATCATTTATTTACCCCAAAAAACTTATTTACATATCAGAAAATCTTGAAAAACAAAACGCTTCTCTTAAAGTACGTCTGAAAACGAAGCCAGCCGCTAATGATAATTTTATTCAGTGAGTTTCACAAATATCGCGCGCAATATTACAATCAAATCATCATGCTCTAAGCGACGTTTCCCTACGACATTGTCATCAATTGTAAGTATGTATTTTTCTATTTCTAAACGATCTATATTTAGCCAGTTATTTTACAACACACATGTCTTGATTGGGTTTTATTTTTTATATCAATAACTCGATTTCTATACATCAATAGTTGATGTTTTGATATGTAGTTTTATGCTATACAAATAAATGGAAAGTCTGATATCATCAATTGTTCTCATTGATATTAAGAATATTTTTTTTTATATTTCGATATTCATCTTTTAATCAAGAAATATGAACTTTGATATTGAAGTTATTGAGAAGTATATGACAATCCGAGACACGCAACACTTCGAGGATTAAACGTTTTACTTATTTGTCATGATGGCATCGAAATAAAAATAACACAACAAACGTGGCAGCATCGAGATACAAAAGTCGGCAAACTATAATATATAGACAAAGGAAACACTTGTATATGTTCCGGACCTATTTAAATGAAGGCATGAGATCGCAAGAAGTAAAATGTTGCTTCATTTTGACAAATGTCCTCTCTGTAGAAATATTTAAACTTCCAGGTTGCATCGAGCTTGAACATCGGGAGCTTTAACGCATCGTCTTAAGATGGTTAACATTGGTTCCAAATTAAAATTAATTATTTACATGTATACATACGTTTTTAGCGGACACGAATTGACGTTTGTGCTCAATGTGTAGCATTGATCTTACTTTTTCTTGTGCGCGATACATCATCAGACAGAGTGTTGAAAAAAAATATCCAGGGGTCTTTACACATGGCCTGGCCACGAAATATGCACTATGAGCTTCAAGTGTGACAATTAGATTCATCTTATGGACGTGACGTGTACATATTCACACAGAGGCACATAGTCTAAATTAATTCGAATAAAAAAACTATGAATAACATGAGCATTCGCTTGTGCATCTAATTAAGTAAATTATTTTTGCTATGTCTTCTATATACACACACATTTTTCATGCAAAGTAAACATACTAATTGAATATTTGGCTTGAAGAAATGTGCAATTCGTTTAATAAAGAGCCGCGACCTAGTAGCGAAGTTACTGCATCACATGGCTAATTTTAAATTTCAAAGAACGGTCTCATAAAAACATTTAATTTTTTTATTTCAAATTTTGACATTTTTATGCTTTTTTTTCAAAATAATGACCTCATGGCGAATTAAAAAAACGACACTAATCTAGTTATTGTAAATACTTGTAATACTGACACCTGTATAATTGTGAATTAAAACAGTTCAAGGAATTGAATTTGATGGCAGACTGCACGCAACTTAAAGCTAACCTCTTCTTCAAACAAGGCAAACATAAAAATAAAAGCGACCAAAACTTGGTTTACCGCGTTTTAATGGAAATGCAACGCATACTTAATTGGGGTTCAACAAACACATTCTTAATTAATTGGACCGCATTATTTTGGTCCAGTACGTTTGATAACGAAGGGTAATGTACATGTTGAAATGGCTTCACCAATAACGGTAATTTAGTGTTATGAACAAAACGTGTAAAATACCTTTGGTTATTGATTTTTCAACGTCATCGTAGTCCCGGTCTATATTTTGTTGACTGACCATCGACCATTTAGCAAATTCCTGTTCAAATGCCTGCAAATTACATATAATGTCAATTGTATGTATTGAACCAATGTTAAGTGATCATTATTGATATTATCGAATGTCAATTGAATAAATTTATTGTATAAACGCTATGTTTTAAAATTCTATCAATTTTATTATAATTCGTAAAATGCATAATTATTTCACTGGTTATGTAGTTCCTCAAGCTAATTTCAAATAGACACAGAATCCTGCGTTTTGACGCGAGCAATTTGAAAATGACTCGTTTTTGACCCGACCATTTTTTCTGTCGTGCGTCATTTTGACGCACCGAAAATTTGACCCGCGCGTCAGGCAGTTTACATCTGACTATATTTCCATGATATAAATCCCGTTATGCTCCTAATTGACATTCATGCCCCAGTATTGGAAACTCGGTCAATACATAGAGGGCATACCACAGGCGTCTTTTATCTTATCTAATCTCTTCCAATAAACATGTCATCGTTTAAAGAGTGTGTATGCGCATTAATTGGGAAATTAGTAGCACATGCATATGCCGTTAAAACAGTACCTTTCAATTATGGTGCATAATCCATAAAATAATCCAAACAAAACACTTTGACTTATTGCTTTGTAAACAAAACGGGCAATTATTAATTGACATACCGTCACACTCAAAAGTTTCTTTTTGACCCGTTTTATAAATTGTCAACACATAAATTCAAACTGCGAGATCAACAATTGTTTATATCGGAAAGACCAATTAACGCGAATTAATTGACAACGAACACGGCGCCGTTCTTAGTTACACTTTTTGCGAAATAAGTTTACACAATACAGCACGTGGTCATGAAAGTTTAAAGCAGCCCTTTGAAGTTGCGCCGATTAGCGGGTACCGTCTCGTTAATTGAGAACTTAAAATGTATTTCATGTGACGTCATTGACTTAGTTTATTGCTTAAATCATAACCGTTACACAATCGTTTGTGAACTGTGTTAACTCGGATCGGATTTATTGTTTGTGAAAGCCAGCTAATATCTTAATTGGAAGTGGCAGATACATACATAAATGCATTAACTATGTGATTTATTTATAAACCGATACGTCGGTGTGTGCATTTGTATGCGTCCTGTTTGACTAACAAACATCACGTAATATTTGTAAAGTGCCAATCGACATCTTTATGATGCCCAGATGACATTGACATCTTCGTAAAGATCGGTGTCAAGTTAAAATTGTCACATATTTCAAATTTTGCATCACGATGGATTGATTAAAAGATATATATGAGAACGCATGCATGGTACACAAAATGAATAATTTAAGGGCCCTTGCTACTCTTTTATGTTTGCGATAAAAACTCAGATAGGCGCCTTGTAATGACCTAAACATAATATATATATATAATTTTGACATACACAATTATATACATATAGGATGAATTTGTAGTGCGTCAGCAACTATGGTTTGCAGTTAAGGGCATTTGTAATGTTACATTAAGTAAAGTGAGGATTATATCTGTGCTGCAACTCGCGTTAGCACTTTTACATGTCGCAATGTGGAAGTGTGTGCATATCTAGTTCTAATAGATAAAAGTTGTCTCTGTAAGATAAACGGACATGTACCGAAAAAAAAAGAGTTTAAAGTAGACAGTTTTACAAGTCCATCATCATCTTTTCAACGTAAATATTTAGCGCCATTATTGCAATTGTTTATCACACTGAAGTAATAATTGGTGCAAGCATCTATTTTCAGTAATACAGAATCGTTCAGTTTGACTCAAACACAGAAGTTTTATACAAATGTGATTCACAAACAGAAAGTATTATTGTTCAATACGTTTTATGACCTTTTGATTCGAATTGATTGCGTACGAAATACATTTATATATCTTGTTTCAACATTAACGAAATACATGCTTAAATATTTAAACTTAAAATAATATCGAACGTAAAATATGGTTAAATAAGCTGACAGCAACATCAAAACAGAAACACGTCGTTAGCCAGTTTCATTGCACGCAAAAGAAAAACTAACTCAAATAAAATAATTATTTATGATATACTTAAGCATAATACATGAACAGCGTAACATATTACCCGTGAGTTTGTATTCCAGTATATGTATTGCTTATCAAACATCTTACGTTAAACAGAATAATCTATTACCTTGATATTTTAATATCAGATCATTAACTGAAACACTATAATATTAAAAACTGTGCTATCTACTCGCATTAAAAAAATACCTCAATCCTTTTTACGTACCAGCAAACTGATATACCGTTTATAATAAATCGAATACAAGCAGAGATAGCGTTTAGAAATATTGTTTATTAAATGACGTTAATCATGGGGTAATGTAGAAGAACTAAAGGGTAACACGTTGTTTATATGCAATTTCTTTCAGTGTTAATGTATTTGGTCTCAATTTTCAACACATCATGTCAACGCTTTACACAACCATGCATCATGGGACGACCCGTAAAGCTGAACTGAATTCTCTGAGCTGAACTGTTTAACACACAATTTAGCTTGATTTATATAATGAAACACCAGACGGCTGTTGGACGGTCTCAAGTTTCAACACATCATGTCAACTCTTTACACAACCATGCATCATAATAAGCAAGTTACAATCCCCTTATTCAGAAGTAATATCCCTTCATAAGAACTCAATATCTTGCGATACGGATTTAGTATTCCATCATTAGGGCTTATCAAATCCGAATTAGGAGATGATGAAAAATAAAATTAAATTTAATGGTTGTCAATTAAAAATGGGCCCGCCCAAGACAATTTTATTTAGAAGCAAGACATGTCTTTAACAAATACAAACGACGTTGAAATAAATATTGAATATAAGTTAGCACTTAAATAATGCATGATGGCAACATGATCTTTTACGTGACTCACAGACCCAGAGTTTTCGATCCCTAATAACATCTCGTGCACTAGATTCTTCAAAAGCCCCAGTAACTATCTGACCCAAAATAAAATTGAAATTGCACAGGTATTGATATCTGTACCGATAATGAAAGACCGTATACTTCCAAATGTTTACACCAACAGTAACAATCATATTAGTAATTCATGGAAACAAAATTGCTTATCATTTTGTCAGGAAACAACAACTCGTGTACGTATTTTCAAAGAATATTCCATACTTATAAGTAGTAATGCAAAAATAAATATTCTTGATACGTATTATTTAACGATGTACAACGAAGACGTGTTTAGCCAAAACGTGTAGCGTAATTCACCACAACGTTAATTAACAATTTAATTTCACTTAGATAATGTTAATTCAGTCATATAACAACGAATGACAAAATTAAACAAACAGTCATTGAGTAATACAACTTCAATATTCGTATATTTGTGTTATTCAGTAATTGATAATTTTCTTGCAAACATAATTTGAAATTCACGAGTAAAGCCCTAAAACTAAATGTTCCAATAAAATAACCATTCGTATATTTGTTGAACTCAACATAACTTCGGACAAGCGGGACTCCCTCATGGGACGACCCGTAAAGCTGAACTGAATTCTCTGAGCTGAACTGTTTAACACACAATTTAGTTTGATTTATATAATGAAACACCTGACGGCTGTTGGACGGTTGTATAACAAAAGCAAAAACTGTTGCGCTGAAATATATGGTGGATGACAAAACTCGGCTGGTTATACACGCTAGTGTGTTTTTGCCAAAATTGAATTTATATTTTTGTTTTAACAACTTATATTAAATGTAATCCCTAAATTATGAAATAGTTATTGGTTGTAATTAAACCATTGAAAGTTTGCATTCATAACATTAGAAAATTTGCACAATGCTATTGGGCATTGAATTCTCCCGACACATAATTATCAAAAAACAATCTACGTGAAAAGTTATCTTTGTCAACTACGAAACCCCCCCCCCCCAACTAACCACAACTTTCTTATTGACACCATTGTTAATTCATTAAATTACCTTGATAGTGTCCAGATCCATTGGATACAGTATGAACTCGACACGATTGATGGGTGAGTGTGGATTGTTTGCTGCAAATTCTGAGACAGCAGTCAACATTTCTGTTGCCACAACGTCTTTTGGGTAGCCAAGCCCACCAGTGCCAATCGCTGGAATTGCAACTCCATCAAGGCTCAGCTTCTGTGTTTCTTCCAAAGAACGTGTAATGAAGCGTCTTAGGTCCTTTAAAGACAAAACACACACACACAACTTTAAGTAATTTAAAATACTGTAAATGTTATGTGTACATTATAAGGTTTTATATGTAGCACTTTTTCACATGTCATACAATTAAAAGTCAAATACCTTATAACAATAACAATCATTTGAATTATCATCAGCAATGCCTTTGTCGGAAATCCTTGCATTTTAATACACGGTTTAGAGACTTACAGAAGCATTTATATTAAAGTTTAAAGAAAATGGAAAGAAGTCAGTGGTTATTCGTTAGAGTAAACAAGAGTATATATTTTTTGAAAACATGGCAAATATCGTTACGTTAATGAATTGTAAAGGAACATTTCCTTTAACGCAAAATAATCAACAACAGTAACGATTTGTGGTTTGAACTATGTTTAAATAATTGTGAAGTGTTTCTATGGTTTGACACTCTTGCAAACATAACCTTTTTTTACTAAAGACATAGTATATGAACTTTATATTGTTTCATATTGGCTACATGATCAACCATTTGATAGTATACCTATAATGAAGAGAAAGGTGTTTTGTTTTCGTAATCAACAATTTTCTTATATTGATAAAGAGTTAACAAATAACATCAAGCGGAAATGCCGTTATTTACGTCAACGTGTATGGCGCGCTATTAAAATGTCTGGCAAACCGCACAACGTCGTTCGCGACATATTCCTGCCCCGTTATGTCTGGTCAAAATCCAATATCGATGTCGACGCTGTGTGGTCCTGTCCTCGGACCAGCGCCACCAAGTCCTGGACATCCTCCCTGACCGATAAGTCGCCCCCTTTGGGTACCAAATTATATACACATAATAGTTTTGTGTTTTCCTTGACAACTCCGGCCTGTGTATTTGGACTTGTACACTGACACACGGTGTGTTTTCAATTAAAATAAAGTTGTGTGCGCTTAACTATAGCCATGCGGTATTCGTTATTGTCATACATTCTTTTGATTGATGATGGACATACGATAAGATGTTTTTTATTTGCATCATGTTATCGTTGGTTGATTCGGCGTCTTATTATTTGCTTTTAGTTACGTGAAATACTTTTTCGGGGACCGCTTACGACAATTGTTCCCTCTACTGAAGAAGGGCGCAGTTGCTCGTGATTCCTTGGAGTAGAATTTATCACCGGTCTCCAGAGTATATGTATCCCGGAAAAGCAACCTTTTGAAAAAATTCACTTATCTGCTGATAAAAATAAAGCTGACCCATTGTTAATCTTTTCAAAATCACACACCGCATCAGTATTTATTATTTAATGTTAGCTTTCATTGGTTGATATAATGGACCAGCGTTGTTTGTACCGAGGAATTAGTGGGTTTTCTTAACTCGGGCGAATTCCGGGATCAGTATATTGCCATTTCCTGCCAGGTTCCTTCTCTGTGTTCGCGGGTAATGTTTTGTGGGATCTACATGGGATTTTTTCCAAGTACAATACGAACAAGTAATGTTCAACAGGTTTTTTGACTCTCACCTATTGTCTGTAAACACTTCATGTACGTTTCCAGCTCGTCAGTGAAACTCCGAAGGCTCTTAATATTTTGTTTCGATAATTGAAATGAATGAGTGAGTGCATATACCTGGACATAATTTTGTGGGGATTGCCGAAACATTTCTTTAGGATTTGTTTAGGCAGCACATAATTAAAGTAAGTCAGTGAAAAAAGCTTTAATCCAAATGGGTGCTTTACTGTCAAGTGGAGAACTTAATAAGCGAAACCGTTTTCACCTCTGAAAGCGCAATGTTTAAATGCACATACGACTCGTACGTGTCCCGAAAGATCTGCCACTAACATCTCCCGCGACCTCTAACAGTCTCCGGCAGACGATAAGGAGATATTGGTTGATGTAGCTATCTCGGGTATGTCACCAATTTATTGTCGTTCAAACAAGACTTGAGACCATGATCGTCCGATCGTTTGTGGTATTTCCTGTTTTGGTTTAAAGTTTCATTTATTCAGTAGTATAGATGGTGAAAAACTGTTTAATGTTTGTTAATTTCTCAGTTTGTTTTTGAAGGTTGAATTTTTTTTTCTTCGCTATCACTTATTTCGGTTTCTTTGTCCGTGACATCCGTTTGATTTGCAGTTTACTCATTGAAGCTCCTGATTTAACCTTCTTTCTGTAGAATACATTTAAGGATGTCTTGAATTACATACTTAGATGTGTCTTCCCTGATACCGGCCGGATTACGTCGAACATATTGATATAGCTCTCTCTAGAAGGTCTTGTTATCCTTATCAGATTGTCCGTATGTCTTTGTTGCTGCTTTGATAAAGCGGACCTCTTTATTGTGTTGCTGCGCATATGGAGAAAATATCTTTTTTGACTTGATTCGCCCATCGAGTGGACCTCTTCTTGGACTAGCTGGCCTTCTCGGAAGTGGACCCCTTCTTAGACTCGTAGTGATTGTCTTATAGTTTGATAGTATTTCATTGATATTGAACAAAAATAGTTTTGAAAGTGTTTTCTTTTTCAACATCTGTAGTAGAATATGAATATTCAGGAGCGGTACAACGGTTAAATTATATTTAAAGCTGGTATTCTTCAGGTGATTCATGGCTAGACTTTTATACCCTAATGAGCTCTAATGATGAAGCTATTTATAAAAAAGTTATGTATATCATCTAATAAAAAATATCAATAACTAAATCAAATACTTTCGATGAATTAACATCGCATCTGTTGCGTTTGTGTTGTTGTTGTTTGTGTTTGTGTATCCGCAACTATGTTAATATCTAAAATATCAATAACTTAATCATGTGCATTGCTATATTAACACAACCCATATATATTTTTGTAAACATGTTCTAGACACAACTCTGTTAAGATTTAATTGCTTGTTATAATGTATTACTATGTATTTTGGGCCGGAGGCCTTTGTTTACACAAATAAAATTGACTTGACTTGGTAAAGGCGATATAGTATAACAATTAAATGAACCCTCTTAACTAACAGTTAAACTGTTTGCTAGTACTTCCGGGGATGTGACGATGCACTCAAATAAGCCATTTCAAGTGTATTGTCAAAAATCTCATGTTTTCTCATGTTATTTGCCTCATTTTTCATTTGCTTATATGTAACGCAGTAAAAACGTCTGCGAGGAGTGTAGCTCCACGTTGTTGTCGGTCTGAATGACGGGATGTTATATATATAAGCTATCAATTTGGCATGAAAACGTTAATCGTGTAAATACAAGAACTTTTAGATCCACAGGTTTTCACATACTTTATGGATTATGTTTAATTATTATATATTTTTTTTTAACAATTCGATATTAGCGCTTTATAAATCAGTTTTAAGTAAGTAATACAAATGCTGCTGAAGACGAATCGAGGAAAAACATTACTTCAATTTAATATTTAGATAATATTTTTTTTTTTTTTTTTTTTTTTTTTTTTTTTTTTTTTGTTTTTTTTTTTTTTTTTTTTTTTTTAAGGTGACCGTGTTGTCTGATTAGCATGGACGCATACTCCCTATACAACGTATTGACATTTTGGCCGATTTCCGGTATTTGTAAAGCTGTTTGTGAACATGAGGGTAATTGATATTGTGAACACGAATACTTGGTAGGCAATAATCTTACGCTTCACAGTGTACACCGAATTTACCGTAGGTTCTTACTACACAAAACTGCTTACGCAAGATATTACACGTATACTAAATTAATGTATATATTTATGCGTTTAGCAAATAAATATGTTTAAGGGAAACGTAAAAAAAACACAACACAAATCAATGACGCTTACAGTGCGAGTCTTCTTCTGTTCGTCCCATTTGGCAACAGCACCATGTATGACATGCGTGCATTTGAGTTTGTATCCCTTTGTGACCGCAATCTCGCCGTCAGATATTCCTTTCGGATACTTTTGTTTGAGCTCATTTTGTATTTCAGGTCCAGCTTGGTTCAGAATCGTCTTCGAAACGGCACCATTATTAAGATCAAGGTTTGGTACAGTTGTGTTGACTATAACCGGTATCTGTAACAAATATTACATTAATTTTGTTTGTACGTTTGTTATGTACGTGATTTTCTTGTTTAGTGCATTTGTTTTGTGTCTCACTGTTTGGAAAATGGTACCTTGTCATAAAATAAAAGACCGCATCGTATAATACGATCATTGTACCACTGCACATAAAACAGAGCATTTTGTATCTTGTTAAATCTATGTTACCAGAACACATATAGCGTTGAAAGTTTGGCTATTGCTATAAGGAACACTGATTGTTTATGTGTTAACTTTATAATTGTACGAAACATTTTACGAAATATTCGTGGATTAAAGCGTTATAGGGGCTTTTAAAAAATGGGTCTTTAATAAAAACTTGATCTGTCGCTGTCGTGCCTGAAATACCTCGCGCTCGCAACTTTGTCTGAGGGCATTGACAGTTCAGTTTTAAGAACTATTATTTCAGCAATGCAAACCGCCTACCTATGAAGTTCCATCTTGATGCCTAATATTATAGGTAAGATATGTCCAGGCGAAACATCATAATAAACATTCACAAATGCAATTACTAATACATAACGAAATCAAAAGTTATGGTTTCTAATAAACTGCATCATTGGAGACCTACCTTCTTATTTTTTTGTTCGAAATTGATACCTCGTATACTATTCAAGATATGCTCCGAACACGATCTAAGTACTAAACATTATGAAGGGCAATAACTCTAAAATGAAGCAACATTTATGTTTCTTTCAAACTTCATATCCCCGCAATGAGATAAAGCAAGTTCCAAGTTAATACTTCTTACAGTTTTCAACATATACAAAAGACAAACTTTCCGTACAGATATATTAATGGGGTAATTGCTCTTAACATACACAGGAAAGAGTTTTAGTTCTTATGCATTGCACTTTCTTGTACTGAGATCTACCTTCCAATTAAATTTCAAGTCTATAACTCTTTAAGTTGTTAAGATATACTACGGACTTAATGTACGTACACATTTTAACACAGGGAAATGACTCTAAACATATCTGAGTAAGGGTTATGGTTCTTGTGAACTGCAGTTCAGCTCAATACTGTATATCTATCTTTTAAGTTTTAAATGTATTCCTCTTTTAGTTTTCGAAATATGCAAAGGACTAAATTTAAGTACACACATTTGAAGCAGGGCATAACTGTTGTAAAATTCTGATGTAAAATTTAACGCAGGGTAAACAATGAACAACTTCATATCGTCAGGAACAATGCCTGCAAGGTTGAATGTTGTAAATTGAACGTTGTCAGCCTCCGTACACGTTGTGGTCTTTTGATAGACAAACGGACAGATAGACAGACAAACGTACAGACGTCCATGGTGATTCCACTATACTCCTTTACTACGTACCTGCTGGTATAATTATATCTAAAATAACCGTTTCATTTTATAAGCTGTTAATATTCGATTAATTTATGCTATCAGAAGAACATACCACATTCTCTTTTCCGTAATGCTTAGAGCTACATTACAATATAACAACTGCTGAATACAAGAGTGTAGGGATAATCGATACTTTTTTTCATGAAGTTCACTCAATGTTGTGAATTATTCACCTTACTTTAGACTCATGCTTTATTGTACCGTTATATGTTAAACAATGTATTTTACATAGAAAAATACAAAGAAATTACAGCTTTATTACAATCACAGTATTGCTTACGGTTTGCTCAGCAAGTGCAGCTTTCTTCACGGATACACGAATGTTTCCTAGTACGGTTGATGCACTTATTCCAGTAGTATTCACTGGTGGTGTGGTGCCTGTTGCGTATAAAAAAATATCAATTTTAAAGATAAGATTTAGTTACAATAAACAATATTTTAGTTTATTACAAACCTGTGTACTTTTTTTTTTATAAACTGCAGACGTTTAAAATAAGTGAAACACGTTTAAAAGACCAAATCCGTATTTTGATAAATGTTGTTTGTTTTCCGATCCATTTTTTTTATATTTACGATCCCGTATAATCATTCTAGCTTGACTACTGTTTTCGTCGTTTAATTACGTCATGTTTCAGCATAGAGCAGATATGAAACCTCTTGTTCTATTAATATAATTCTCTACTTAATCACAATAAGCATTAGCGCATTGTCAGAACAAAAATGTATATAATACGAGGATATCGTAGCCGATTCAGTTAAGGTTATAACAATCGTGCATTATTGATACGGATATTTAAGGACAACTGTATATATTCATTTAGAACGACAACAGTTCGACATTAACCGATAGCCTAATGATAACTGCGCAATATCAAACATATTTGTTCACAGCTTCTTTGTATAATTATGTGTAAAAATCCACAAATCCACAATTTGTGAGCATAAAGGTAACCGTTTATATACCAATTCGACTTGAAAAACTTAAATTGAGAGTTAATGCGAATTGGTTATTTTGTTACATTACTGCCATTAGGTATACAATGAAGAGAATAATACAATACAACACTATAAAAAAGGAGTTAAATTAATTCGACATTATTAATCCAGTATTTATAATAAAAGATGCAACACGAGAAATATTGTGAAAAAACACACAAACAACCAAAGCATTGTATATTGATGATATCGTTTGTTCTCGTTTTTATTATGAACTATGTCGAATGATGGGCGAAAACAATTTATCGTATAAAATGTTGACATGAATGTGTGACCTGAGCCAACATGCGCTAACCGAGTTAGGCTACAGGTAATTTGAGCATTGTAGCATTTATAAAAAAATGCATTTGTAAGCTATACAAAATAGTTTTTTTTTAAAATGAATACATAAAAAATTTCACGCACCGTGAGTGAACATTCTCTTTTATTATATAATTTGCGAATTCCTTATTCCCCCGTTATATCATTATGAATAGAAATCCGTGGTATTATTCGATAGCTATGGTGTGCAAAAAAGCATATGATTGGCGATTCATTCTTCAAGCAACACATAACGTTTACGGTTTTTAACGACAGTTTCGTATGGTAGAGTTAGGTTGTCCATACCATTAACTTTGAGTATGAACATTTCATATTAGTTTAGTATACAGCGTAAACATTTATTACATTTGATCTGTGTTTTAAAATGTTTTACATGATAAATATTATATGTTCAATCTTGAATAATGACTTTATTTGTAAATTTGAATGAGTTTATTGTCATGTAACCTGATTCATAACAGACTAGAGCTAACAAATTGCAAATTTGTCATGCAATTTGTTTGCTGAACATTATGACTGCATTGAAATAACTTTTTATTTCGATTTATTAAGCTGTTTGTGTGCACACGGATGATGTCGGATGTTCATGTATATATAAATTATATTTTAATTGTTTTGATGTAAAAAATGCTACATGGGAACTCAATGCAAGTATTTTATTTTGTTATATTGTTCTTCAGTCTTTTCAAAGATTGGGTTCCAATCAATATATGTGGATGTAAATGACTTTGGTATTCTGAAGTCTTGGTCTCTTCCTGTCCTTCATATTTGTTGGCGACGCCCATCTCCTCTCCAAGAACCTTCAGTTGGTCCCCCGAAACGTGCAAGCCCCTCCCCTCATTGTGTTTCGCCCGCAAGCAGAATATCGGTTACCAATGTGTGCTTGGGCCAAGGACCCGGAACCAAAAGTGAGAGTTGTGTGTCAGGTGGGAACCAGATGTGCCCGTCTTCCCGATGGAGCTGCTGTTAAGCGACACATTACTATCTCAACGCTAAACACCCCATTTCACCCTTATACCAAGCCGAATCGGTTAGATCCCGGAATAATAACGACCGCGCAATCCACTGCCAGTCTCCAGGGTGGATGTGACAAATTAGCTACTGGAGGTAATCGATCAAGATGGAAACAAGGGGAACATCCATAGAAACATGAAACGTAAGAACACTCAATGCGTGGGGAAGGATCCATGAAGTGACGCATGAGCCAAAGCGATACCGCTGGGACATCATAGCACTAGCCGATATCGGATGGCTAGGCTTCGGAGAAACATCGACGGACGAAGGGCATAATATATGGTTCAGCGGAGAGGATTCCAAACCTCGCCTCGGGTTTGCTCCTAGAAAGGAGGTAGTCAACATAATCATCAGTTGCACCCTAGTCGTCATAACACCACCATCATATAGGTCTACATACCAACATCAGACTACGAAGACGATGAGATCAAACAGTTCAATGAAGAGTTAGAGCGCATCAAAGCCAAGGTCCCGAAGAAAGACATCCTTATCGACCAATGTGACTGGAACGCCAAGATTGGACCAGACGCCTACCAAGACTGGTCAGGGACAGTAGGTAGATTTGGCATAGGAGAGACCAAAGACAGAGAGCTGAGACTTTTGATTTTACTAGCAGCGACTAACTCACCCTGGCAAACACGCTGCACACACATAAACCGTCCTGAGCAGCGACCTGGTATGCTCCAAATGGGCAAGTTAACAACCGGATCGATTTCATAATGGCGCCGCAACAATTCAAGTCCAGCATCAATAAGGCCAACACAAGAACATTTCCTTTCGCAGACATCGGATGTGACCACCATGAAGCTGGAGCTAAAGCATACGCGCATCACCAAGATCCTCACATAAGATTTGACGTGGGGAAACACAAAGATCCAGAGATATCAGAGGCATTTCAAGCACAGATATATGTCACGTTTGCAACCCCGAACATTGCAGACAATGACACTGGCACCATCACCAACACCATCAATAAAGTGATGTTGTCATCTGCAGAAGAAGTTCTTGGGATAGAAAGAAGAATCAATGGTTAACGGCCGGGATCATGGACCTCTGCGACAAAAGAAGAGAGCTGAGGCATGAGAAGTACACCAGCCATATGACAGAATACCGGAAAGCAAATAGAGAGACGAGGAATAAGAAGAAAGAGGCAAAGGAGAAGTAGACTGAGGAATAATGTATCAACAAATAGATGATCAAAAGCTTACAGCACCATAAGACCCTCACGAAGACCAGTCAGCCCAAAGGACAGTGTTATAACAGACACTGACAGAAACCTACTGACAGACAGTGTCACAGTCCTGAACATGTGAACCGAATACTACAGCGACTTCTATAACTACCCACTTCAACCAGACCACAGTCTCATTCAGACCAGAAGCTGACAACAAACGTCTTTTCATACTTAAGGCAAAAGTGGGGGAGGCATAGCTCATTACGAAGGCAGCAGAATCTTCGGGAGTGGATAACGTCCCTTCCGAGCTGATTAAGAACTGTGGAGATGCAACGACTGCAGCAATGCCAGAATATCTGGTAGGAGGAGAAGTGGCCGAAGGAGTGGACCCAGTCTCTGGTCATTCCCATACCGCAAAAGGGGAACCTTAGGCTGTGTGAGTATTACCACACCATAAGCCTAATCAGCCATCCCTACAAACTCATGCTACACGTCATCCTCAACCGACTGAAAAGTAAGGCCGAGAAACTGCTGTCGGAAGAGCAGGATGGATGCGGAGCTGGACGAAGCACAGTGGAACAAATCTTCAACTGCAGCGTCAGCATTGAGAAACGTGATCTCTGGCACAACTTCATCGACGTTAAGAAAAAGTTCGACCGTGTGTTGCATGATGGCATATCGGTGGCAGAATGATCTCCGACTTGAGATTCGCTAATGACATTGACCTCGTGGGTGGAACCAGCAGTGAACCCCAAGACCTCAACAACAGACAAAAGCAAGAGTATACGGGATGGAGGTCAGCACGGAGAACTCGAAGGTCATTTTAAACATCACGAACAAGGCAAGTGCATACTTCACCATGACCGGCAAGACGCTGAAAGAAGTGACATCTTCTAGTACTTGGGAGCAACCCTGTCTATGAATCGTTCCGCTGAGGTCCGAATAAGAATTAACATGGCGACCACAGCGATGGCTCGAATGAGCCGGCTTTGGACAATCAGCTCTATCGGTTTCCCACCAATCACAGACTCCATCCTACTGTACGGCTGCGAGACCTGGACACTTCACTAGATAACAGAACGAAGGATACAAGCCTTTGAACACAAGTGTCTACGAAAACTGCTTCACATCTCCAACATTAAATACAAAACCAACAAGTACGTCCTGAACATGACAACAACACTTGTTGGCCAACAAGAACCGCTTCTGGCGACCATCAAACGACGAAAGCTGGCTTGATTTGGACACGTCATCAGACACGACTCTCTGAGCACGACTTTCTGAGCTACTCCCAGTTGCCCGTACACTATCTGACTTGCGGACGATCTCAGTGTCGTCGTCTCTCATTTACCCTAACGGTCAGACCGGTCAAGGGAATGGTGATGATGGTGAAATAAATTTGTTTCGTTATTGTTTTACTATGGTACTTGAGAATAGAACAACATGCTTCTTAAAGATTTGACTTAATGTATTTTAATAGTTGGAAATTCGAATGAATATTACGAATAATAAGCAGAAGAGTTAATGTCATTATTGTGAATCCAACATCATTATTCACGTATGTTTTAAAGAAAAGAAGATATTTTGTAGTGAATCCTGTTGAATGCATGTATAAATCCATACAAATAGAAATTTGTAAATAATAAAACGCATTTAATGGAAATAACCGCACAAAAATACCCTTACTTTTTTTAGTGTTAAGTGGTTGTTTGCCGATGTCAGCATTGCCCGTCCTGTCCATCGCGAACCTCATTTCAGGTACACGAACATTATCTGAAATGTTTTAAACTCTACTAACAGCCATGTACATGGTACAAGACTATAAGACCCATTACATCAATGATAATATAAAGAAATATTATTTATACATAACCTGCTTCGTACCGAAGAAAGAATATGCCGTTAAAATACAAACTTCGTGTTTATATGTAATATTATATAAGCATTCAGATTAAAGGGAGTGGAAATACTATATTTATATTTAATTAAGATACTCTGAGGTTAATGTTTATTAACATTTGAACTTTTTGTGACCGGTGAAATCTCCCAATGCTATGAATTTAACGTTACGAAAACCCAGCTTTAATAATGATTTTATGTAAGATGTCCCATAGTATGTAGATTGTTTATTGTATTGTGAAGACAATTGATCCATCGGTTTATATGAAATTCTAGTGGGCAGGTTTGTCTTTCCTGAACATGATTTTGGAGTGTCAGTACTTTTTTATGTAAATGTAATTCTGCAAAAAAATGGGAATGTCACTATGAATGAAAACCAAACTTGTCGACGCACATGTATCAATTGTGATGGGGCATCACAATCTTACCAGCAAAATTTTTCGGTCGGTTGTACCGGCGAACATTAGGAGCTCCCAATTCTCTTTCGAGTCTATTTATAAATCCATTGACATTTTGTTCAGTCATGTCACACAGGTATATGCTTGTCAGGTCAGATTGTGGCATTTCTCGGAAGAAATCACTGACGGCATCCACGATAGCACACGTGGCTCTGTCCACCGGGTATCTAACGGATAAAAAAAAATCATATAAGACACATGTATACGCTAGCAAAATCAAAAATATGTGTGCTATACCTTCATGAAATCATATGTACGTTCAGTTCAATGGAAAACAATTCGTTGGTTAAACATAAATTAAATTATGTTGCAAAGCGTTTTGCGCGAAGCGTATACATTTATGGTCTGTAGGTTTGGTACGAACGTAACTTTCTCGATTTACTCAAGAGGGATCACATGCTATCCCGTGCATAGAAACAATACGACAGTTAGGTTCCAGATCCTTACCATTTGACCCAAGTTAATACGTTTGGCTCATTGTTTGTCAGTTGGAATACATTACTCATAAAACTACATGTTTTTACCTTTATGTTTTAATATGCAAGTAGACCAATTCTTTACTATCACTAACTTACTTATACGTTCCACAACTCAGAGCAGGTATCGCCAGTGACTTATGTTTTTTTCCGGATGCCCGACTCATTGCCGTTTTTACAACCTTCATTAATTTGCTATCGTCTTTGTCGTTGTTCCACTTGGGACTAGCGACGTGAACTATACTTTTCGCCTTCAAATTACCGGCTGTTGACAAAAACACTTCCCCTTCGCTCAGTGTTTTATGTGTCTCAATATACTGCTCGCACTCATTAGCAATGGACTGGCCACCTGCAAAATTGTAGATATGAGTGTATTGTTTTTAATAGGTTGTCGGAGAGTTACCTAATGAGTTAATACTGTTATTAATATTTTATATCACACAAAATGCGTATATACCTTACATATATATTGTTTATCAGTATGATTTAATTATGGTACCAGATAATTTTCAAAACAAATTCCTTAAAGGTGCCTAATCGGCGTATAAGCACGCAGCTCACAATTAAGGTATTTGCAATAAAAAATTGTTCAAGGAGTTATTTGAGATTTTAAACACTTAAACAAACATTATCGTAATTAATAAAATATGAGACAAAGACAATAAAAACTAAGTTGTAAATCATTAATCCATAAGTGCAGTACAATGGGGTTTATTGAAAGGATTCATTTTTGTTGTCCGTGGACTGTTTCTGAATTATTGACCAGTTGCCAAAGCATTTTAAGCAACACATTTACAAGTAAATAAGATCAGTTTCTGTTTCTTCATTGTGAAAAAACGAGTTCGTTTAAAAGTGTCTTTCAAGATGATGGCAGATAAAAGTATCAAAGAGGCCCTGTTATCAGGTTTGGGTATTCTTACTTAGGTACAGTTAATTGTTTAGATGTTGAACAAACAAATACAAACATAACAAATGTGTCGCCATTGACACACAGAAACTGACAACCAGTGAACACTTATCTGCATGTACACTTATAGCAGCCTTTGCATTTCAAATACAAACGTACGAATATTAAGTGCAAATAACATTTAAAAATACCTTTTTTCAAGATTGCTTTACCAAGTGCACTGTTTGTAAGTTGTAAGAATGAATCTGCAGAGTAGACAATAATATCAACATCCAGGTCTGTTATATCACCGAATGCTACGTGTATCATCTTTCCTCCATGCACGGTACATGAGGCGATTACAGAACATCCTGAATGATGACCTCCCGCCGTAGCACCTCTATCGAATACATCGTGTTCCAAGTCGCTTTTGTCATATGCCAATTTTAAAATCACACGATGTGCGGTTTCGACAGAATTTTGTATATCACGACCTTTATGAGATTTCCAAAAGTTGGAAATACCAGGTTTGGATACGGAATATGGTTGTTCCTTTATCTTAGCGACAAAGGTATCAAGCTTTCTTTTGGCACTTTCGATGTCATGCCTTGTACCCGATAATTCAAAACCAACCATTTGTTCCCTAAATGTTACACGTTCTTCCTTCGTTATTTGTCGAATATCATTGCTATAATGTTCCATGAGTAGTTGCTGTGCATTTGCTTCGACACGCCACATTTCGAAGTATATTGTATTTTGATCTAGGAAATAATTTATGGCTTGCAGCACTTCTTTGTGTATGTCATCCGTTGAAAGTAAAGTTATTTTAGATTCTTTGGAAATGTCGAATTTCAATTTGCCTTCGTGTTTAGTGCTTAATTTTTCTTTAAATTCTTTCCATTGGATTGTCTTAATTAATGAATTATGTTCAGGTGTTGATTTTACATGGCATACTTTCACAGACGTTTGAACAATAGCAACTGCTTTATCAGCCATTTCACAACTTTTACTAATAACATTCAACTTGCCATTGTCTGTTTCCCAAACCGCGATAACATCAGCCTGTTCAAGTTTGTGTTCAATGTATTTTTTCACAATCGTGCTCCTATAAAATTGTTCTTCTTTGATCGCACTTGTTGTTTTGATTTTCGTGTAAGTATTATTTCTTTGGTCCATTTCCACCTGAATGTCTTTCACCTCTGAATTAACACCTTCAATTTCTATTTCGTGTTTTTCTTGATTTATTTTCACTTTTGCACCAGTATATTTTTTACCCATGTCACCGTCAAATTTGTCTGCTAAAAGCATTTTTGTTTCTATAGAAGTCAAGTTAGTAATCAAAGTTTTTGTCCGTTTTTTGGTCTTATCCCCTTCTGCCCGTCCAATGCATTGGACGTATCTCTTAACTTCGAGCCGTCTACCATCCAGCGACTGCTCTTTTGAGATAACATTATCCACAGCTGTAAGAAACACATATACCCGAGGATTATTCCATTATCATGCAGTAAGTGAAATTTATGTATGTTTGAATTTTAGAAAACAGTTTACCTATTGAATAATTAACAAAATCAATGTTTTTTTTTTGAAATCAATTATTAAGCTCTACATTAAAATCATATTAATTGCTCATTGGTGAATTAAAAGAAGTTCTCAGAAAATATAATACACCATATTTTTTACATTTTAAACTACGTTGTTAATAAAATAGTGTTGCTTTGCTGTACGTGTCGACTCTATGAATAACGATCGAGTTTAACGTCACATTATTGACACCATTAATTTCGACTTGAAAGACAGCAAGCAGATATAGCAGGTAAATATATAATCACCTGTCTTTTAATACGAATATAACATATGGAATTGAACACAGACGAGCATTAGAGCGTGTACATAATAATGTATGGCAATACTAATAATACGCAATTTTAGACCAGAGCCTCATTGTGAATGAAGGCATAAGGCATATTGGCTGAGGCGCAGCCTAATTCAGTATTTTTTTCTGCCATTGAATATTAAATATTATATGATTGCCTGATAAATACTGGATTGTTTAATTCTCCGACCTTTTAACAAAGTTAATCTTGTTTTGACGTTATACGCGCACTTTAAGTTCAATCGATGAAATGAGCCCTAATCGTTGTTGCAATTTGTATTCGACTCATTTAACGTGACATCAATAAACGTCTCCCGGCTGCTTTTCCACAAACTTAATGTCTAGAATAAAAAAACTGGTACCAAAAAAACAACAAAAAACAACAAAAAACAACAACAACAACACAATAAATATTAAATTTGTGTCACAATATGCGTATTGTTTACAAAAAGTCTAATGTTTTGTGTGCTTAAACCTATCCAAACGGATACGTTCAAGAGAAATGAACAACAACACGTTGTAAATAAACAAACACATTCATGACAAGAACAAGTATTTATCTCCTGATTATGTTTTTGGAGTTAAGTTATTTATAGTACGTCACGTCCTATAAGTTAACACACATCATATGTGTGTGTTGCTCTTTAAAGATATCAAACATTAGAAATCCGTCACTAGATCTGTCAGTACCAAGAGTGTTTTGACGACTATCTTTGTAGAAAAAAATTGCGGGATACGCGGTAGAAATTTTATTTAAAAACAAAAACCAAATCAACAACAGCAAACAACAACACATAACAACGAATAAACAAAATCACAAGCTCTGGTTCAGTTACTATCAATACCTGATAACACGAAATTTAAGATCATTCGTAAAATTATAAATGCATTACTTAATTGTACAATATTACATTGTGCGTTTTGTATTACAAATATGAAGCAATTACGCGTTAACGTTAATCGATTATGCAACTTGTGGGTTCAGTTTTAAGCCTTCGTGTTGTAATAAAATGCAACGAAAATGCACAAATCATTTTATTTTCCTAAATTTAAAACATGATATCATGCATAGTGAATAGGTAAACATGATTCATTGTTATGATCACACCAAAACAACGACTGAACACTAGTACATATATGTTGGTTAATTAATTACATTTATGTGTATGAGTTGTTAAAACTGGCTTAGTATGATAATGGTGTTTATAGCCACAACACAATTTACTGATTTGTAATGTATTTAAAAAAAAATAAAAAAAATAACGGACGTATAGTGAAAAATTAAGTTACGTTTCTCTATATCTGTGACACTATGTACCGACATTTGATTTACATGACTCGTATTTAAGAGTTATATGTGTTGCCCGACCAGGTATAAGTAATGCCGTTTTTCTCGCTCCAAAAATCAAACGATACATTTCCTATTCTCTACATACATTGAAAATATTTGTTCCCGAAAAGTAAATATAACCTTCTTTTACCTAATAATCCTTCAAAATAAATAATTATGGCAGTTATGCTGTCATAAACTTATATACATATACTTATATTAACGTACATACTAGTATGATTTCAAAAGACTTCTGCGACCGTACGTGCATTCTCAAAATCCAGAAGTTTCTTTATGTTGGCTCTGAATCAGAATTATTGTGCGATTCACTCGATTATTTAATCTTTAAATAAGTGCGGGTATTCACATTTCAGTTTATAAACGCAAACACATTGACTGTTACTTACTTTTGTAGTCCACGAAATGCACCAGACAGTAGTTCTGATTGGCAAACATCGCAACCTTTTCGACAGGACCCCCATTGCTCCTGTTTAAACTTTCGAAGTGCAGAGCGATTATATCTTCTGTAACAGCTTCGCTAATGTTTGATACAAGCACAGTATTTGACATGGGCACTTGAAGAATCTTTAAGTAAGAACCTTCCAGTGGGGCCGTTTTGCATGCATCTTGCAATTTAGGTATATCTGTAATGAAATGCTCATCATGCTACTATTCCACAAGTACATTAATACTGTGTTAGTAAACATTTTACAAAACCAACATTTACAACAATGAATTCATTAAAAAAAAAATGTACCTATTTCTCCATTCACTGTTACAAGAATAGTATCTTCATGATCAATATGGTAAGTCAGTAAGTCTTTCAAAAGAGACAGTTTTGTTTTGCTCTCTATATATAGGTCTAAGACATCTAATGTTGTTTTTGGGTTCAGTCCTTTGATTAGCAGCTTGTTTCGATAGCTAGGTGGAGAAACCGGCGGAGTGTACAATTTCACTTCCAGCGTATGCCCTTCAATGGTATGTAATCTTCCAGAGACAGCTTGGGCAACTAAATAAAAAAGACATTTATTATTATTCAGAGTTGCTATATATGAAAGATTTAATATTTAATATGTGTAATGTGTATTTATATGGATAAGTATACTTAAATCATACATATATACAATAATATATATTTGAGTACACATTCACATTATTAGTTATTATTGATGTTTTTGAGAACACATTTACAGTTGTAATACGCTTTGCAAAGTGCACATGGTTTAATAATTCAAGATTTCATTTAAGAACACAGAAACACACCTGACTCATCTTGATACTGAATGAAAATAACATCGTCATCCTCATCATCCGTGTACCGCAGTTCTATGTCACCACCGCCAGCCTTGTTTTTGTTCTCGAAATACCACTGTACTGACTCCCTGTTTGACACTTTTTTGACGCCACGTACTTTAATAGTTGTAACTGGCTTTGGCGTTACTTTTTCACCAACATTTCTATACTCTGTTAGGTGACTTTTCTTAATGATGTTTCTATTTTCAAATGAAGTTGTCTTTGTAGAACGGCTCGGAATTAAAAGCTCCACTGTAATGTTCTTGCTACAAAGGCGATGGCCACATCGCTCCACAACTCTTTTAGCAACTTGTAAAGTAAAAACACAGGACAATAACATACGGCCATTACAATAATACAACTAGTGGAAGTTCAGTTGCATCAGTAGGATTATATTAACTACATTTATTCGCGGCAAGCGACCAATTGCGATACATTTATACACAGGACAAACACATACGCCAAAAAACAAACGATTATGAAAAAAACTTGAGTCACCGCCTTAGAACAGTGGATGCAAATATAAGAAAAAAATGAAACATATTCAGGAAAAATTTTCTTTAAACATCCGCTGGTCCATTATTTAAGACAAGAGATCAATTCCTTATATTCTAGAGACCACAATATACAAAAACAAAATTAATAATAAAATTACAACTGCGGTCAACGCCTAAGAACGGGCAATGCAAATCATTTAGGGTTTTAACCGGCTTAATGCTGTGCCAAAACTCATTCTTTGTCCAGTAATAATTACCAACACACACGTGTAAATAAAATAAAACGTCATAGCATTTTTTTTCAATATTATCCAAATGGGGTTTAAAATCGGGGATTAAACACAACGGATTTGGTACACTATGATACATTAAATCAAGTGTCATTCCGCTGTTATGCAAATAAAGTTAATCAACTACAAAATATAAGAGTGAAACCTAACTTCTAACAAAATACGTCGCTTTGAAAAAGTCAGATTTAAAAATATATAACGCATGTTTTGTGATACCTTATTGTCAATTATAGAATAGATTAACCAACTTTATTTCATGAGAATTGTTAGATGCTGGTTTACGTGATGCATAACATTTTAGAAACATTTTCTTCATTTATTTTCAATATTTATTGACTATAACTTTATTGATGCTACATAGTGTATGTTAAATTGTGTAAGTAATTCATTATTATCAACATGCGTTACTATCAGGGCCATATTCAATCATAAATACGGCCCATTTGAAGTTCAACTGTGTTTTTTAAATACTATTTTATTTAAAAAAATGTCACATTTAGGCAATGAACAAGAAAAACACATGAAGCTTATTGATACCCCACATTGTGCTTTGAAACAGAACCATATAGTAATTCGTATTATATACTGAATTAAAGGACCAAAATAAGTTTGTAATTCAAAGACATTTTATCATTGACTTTGACATTAGACATTATATGCACCTGTGACTTATTAGTATTAGACATGTGCATAGTGAATGAAACATTGTCTTTAAAACCATCTGATTTTAATTATTGAAATCGTTTGCGGCATTTAGAAGTATAGGATAATACATGAAATACAACACAAATTGACTTCCTGTTTTGATACGAAAGTAATACTTTGACAGTAAATGTCGCCATTGGGATATAAGGCTCAACACCTGACCTGACATATGCTAAATTATTTCGAAAGTCAAAATACAGTTGTTCTTCTTTGAGCTTTTACCTAACATTATAAACTTTTCCGTGAAGATAACCATCTTATTCTACTACGAAACCACCTACAATAGATTTACATTAAAGGGACCTGTTCACGTTTTGGTAAACTGACAAAATTGAAAAAAGAAATGTTTCAAATTTGCATATTTTCGATGAAGTTATTTTATTTGCGAGGAAACAATAATACTGAACATTAACCAAATGTAACTCAAACGCAGTTTTTTTAATTAAATATGCAACAACTTGTAAACATGTTTTATAAAGTCAAATTAAAATCAATTCAATAACGCACATCGCACATATTAATTTGGAATATAACGCACTGTAGCCATACACTGTTTATTGCATGGATATGCAACACCGTTTCACTGTAATAGCCACATAGCAATGTAGCCATACACTGTTTATTGCATGGATATGCAACACCGTTTCACTGTAAAAGCCACATAGCACAACCCATTTTCAAGTAGTTTATGTTCTGAGCTCTACTACGACATAAGATTTCTCAAATAATAGATACATTAAATAAACAATTGATTCGAAGAAATAATGGAATATGCAAAACAATTACAATATACGAATACTAACCTATGTCGTCTTGAAATGTTATTACAAAAATATTGTCTGTTGACCGGAATTGTATTTCTGCAACGTCACCTCCCCCTGATTTCTTTTCGTTTTCAAAATATAACTCAAATGTTTCTAGATATTCCGCCTTCATGATATCCGTTGGTCCGCGCACAAGTATTGTACGCGGCTTTATAGGAACGTATATTTCTACAGACAACTCCTTCTTTTCAATTTTAATTGGACGACACTTCAGCACAGTCTTCACATCTATAATAAATAATTGTACCAATGCAACCCATAAATTCAAATTAAATGTCAATAAATCAACAATTACGCAACATAACAAACGTCTTAAAGTTTAGCTGTTTTAATAGTTATCGCATACAAAAACAAAAATACCGATACATTCCGGATGTAATGGTTGTATGCATCTCATAATCAAACGAAGGCACCTTATTGAGCACACGCGCGAATTCATTTATAAATAAAAATACACATCTAATTTTGATCGTAGTCAATAAAAGCACGATAGACTTACCTTCTGGACTTTCAAATTGTATTACAGCATTCCTTTCAACTTCATCAAAGTCTATTTCTTCTATTGTGCAGGATTTTAGTTTGCGACGAGTGAAAACGTGTTCTAGTTTGGTCTCATCCACGCCATGTGGGATGTTTTCCACCAAAATTTCCGTCTGTGTACCGTCAAATGTAGGCGATTTCAGGACATCTGGTTTCGTGTCCTCTTTTGTACTTTTGTGTTTTGAAGCCGTTAATTTTGTTGATCGGCTTGGTTTTACAAGCGCCACTTGAACGTCCTCACTCAAAATGCGGTGACAACTTCTTTTCACAACCCTTTTTGCCACTGTGTTAAATTGATAGACATGATTGTTTACAGGAAACATAATAACACATTTAACATCAGATTAGTTTGCAATTAAAAGGCTGGTGGTAAATCATAATATATATTAACATGTTTCGTATTTGTTTAAGTTTATATCAGATGTCGATTTTTGACAAAAAAATCACATTGGAGTATTTTCGCTCTTCAATACGATCTAATAAAGAAAGATAAGTAACAATTGTTTTCTTGCATGGTTCAATGTATACGTTTGCCAACAGCTTACAAGTAAAACACAGCATTCGTTACAGTTTGCATTGAAATAGTTGATGCAAAAAGGAAAACTCAGTATACGTTTATATATTTATTTCGCCTGTGGTCATATTAAAAAGAAAAACAATATTATGTATCAACTCGTCAAGACAATCGATCATTCACGAAAAACAACATGTATCATCTTTTTATATGTTGAGGATTATACGAAGTCATTTACGTGCTATAACATGGTAGTACATAATAAATATACACATACTAACTTCGCATACATATGGGATATCCGGCATACAAGCTATAATTAACTTCAAATCACGACGTATTTTCAACGTAGATCGATTCATTGTCGAAAAAAAATATCACATACGTTTTCGTTTCATTTATACTTAGTCACTTATTTGTGAGCACACTGCATTGAAAATTTCGTACGATTAATAGTTATATTAAACTTACAAAACTATAAAACTATTGGCTTATTGTATAACATAGACATGTACAAATTAATTAAACTCCAACCAAACACGCACAACCAATAATTAATAAATATGTTATTTAACAAAAAATTGACAGGCACTTGGTATCTTGACATTGGGTTGACAACTTATTTACACCCATGGCGACGAATGTTAAATTAATAATCTACGTTTGTACTAGAGCTGGAGTAAATTACATAATTTAACATTCAATATGAGACTGGTTTGAAACATGTTTTACAGCGTTGAAACAAATTCCATACACAAACTCATATCGGACACGTGAATTGTAGAATATAACGCACTGTAGCAATACAGGGTATATCATTGAAATGTAGCACCTTTTCACTGTAATATCCATATAACACAACGTATTATAAATTGTTCATGCTATGCCCTAATACGAAAGGCGGTTTGCTCAAATCAAAGGACATGACATATACAATTGATTCAAAGAAATTAGGAAATATGCAGCAAACTTATAATATTACACACTTACCTATTTCGTCTTGAAACGTTACGACAAATACATTATCTGTTGACCGGAATTCTATTCCTTCAACGTCTCCTCCCCCTGATTTCTTTTCATTTTCAAAGTATGACTCAAATATATCTTCATATTTCGCCTTCATGATTTTGGTTGGTCCGCGCACAAGTATCATGCACTTCTTCTGAGGAACATACAGTTCTACAGAAACCTCCTTCTGTTTAATTTTAATTGGAAGATTATTCAATACAGTCTTCACATCTACAATACATAAATTGTAACAATGCGATAAATGAAATGCTTATTTAATGTCAATTAATCAGCGACAACTTAACAGAACAAACATTTGAAAGTCTGGATGGCTTAACTTATCATGATGCTCTTATCTTAAAAAATATTTCAATTTAAAACGTGTTTGTCTAACTTTGTTGATTATTCTCTATATGAAATTGAATAGAACCTTTATTAAATTGAATACCACAAATTCGCTTTTTCCATGAGAAAAAATGTCATTTTGTGAATACAAATAAATTTGACGCAATAATATGACTTCTATGAAATCGTTTCAAAACGCAAATCCAAATGTATGTAATTTGTTTTTGTAAGTGACATTTGTTTAACATCACACCTTAGATCAAGTGTTGTTAGGAGTAGGAAGCTTGTGATCTTCATTGTTGATATAAATAGCATATGTTGTCATTATCGTCGTGCAAATCACACAATATTCATTGCAAAATATCGAATAAGACAGTTTAGTCCTAATTTTATACGTCATTTTGTTTCATAAATCGCTTATCACCAACATCAAGATATACTTACCATCTGGACTACCAAAGCGTATTACAGCATTCATTTCAACTTCATCATAGTCAATCTTTTTTATTTTACATGATCCAAGTTTCTTTGACGTGAACAATATTTCCAGACTGTCTTCATCAAACCCAGTAGGAATGCCTTGCACTAAAATTTCTGTGTGCGAACCATCAAATACAGCTTCTGTAGAAGTAAACACCCCAATTGTTAATCTGTTTTTTTCATAGATGAATATTTATATTTAATTCAGCTATATTAAAAAGTATTGCTTTAAAAAATATTCAAATTACCTGTTGTTAAAATGTTTTCACCATCTTTTCTTTTGTGAATGGTTTGTGAATGCTCTGGTTCAATATTCTGCGGTTGTATTTGTTGTGGCTGTATCATTTGTTTAATGAAGCCCTCCGCTACTGGAACAGCCATGCCAGTATATACATTATGCAGAACATATTGGCCATATGTCGAATCACGTGTAATCGTGGGCTGTTGTGTCTGTAATTGGCCATACAGTCCAGGCTGTCCATATCTCTGTTCCATATGTCTTACACCTTGACCCATTGGACTGTACAATTGGGCCTGATTTACGCTTAAAACCCCCTGACCTATCGGACTAAGCGCTTGTCTCATATATCCATAATCGTGACCAACGAATGCTTGACTCACCTGATTTTGCTCTTGAAACCTGATTCCCATTTGTTGATTATCACCTCCAATGGGGCCTACAATTTCTTCTCCATATTGTCCAATCTGATTAATATTACGCGTCTCATCACTTGAAGACGCAGACGTGGCAGGAAACTGAACGAGCGTCAATGGTGCGTTTTGACATCCCACAGCGGGACACTTACCAGACATTTCCGCAATCGTTGTTACGTGGCTTTGTGCGTGTTTGGCGACATTCTGTAAAAACGTTCTCTTTTGGTCAGTGAAGTGACCCATTAACTTAAAAAAAAAAATCAATAACATGTTCAGTAAATGAAATTGTCACTGACGATTTAATTGACGTGTGTCGGTTCTGTTGACGATTAATTCAATATATTGAGAAAAAATCGCAGATACTAATTATGGAACTGTCAATTATATGATCAAGTGGTATTGCGCGTAAACTAATTTCGTTCAATATTCACGTTGGGACATAACCAATTTCAAATTAGGATACAATAGTTTTGATTCCACAATCGTTGTTTTAAACAATCCAACAACGCCTTGAATACAAGGATCAGATTTTATGCATATACTTGTGGATGCATAAAGTCAAATTTGCATCAACTGCTTATATTATATATTATATTCTTCAGTCGCTTATTTAAATAAACTTAAGCTCCCTTGAGAATAAGTTTTGGGACATGACAAACATTTTGGAATAAACTGATTCACGTTTTATATTTTCCACCCACTTTTTTGGGTATAACCGTCGGCGCAGAACGAAGGACGTGCAAATAAAAACATTTGTTAATAAAAAAAGGTGGTTGTATATATCAATAGTAATTATTTGTAATCATTTGCAAAATATCACATAAAATGAATACAATGTGATTATTCTTTTTTGAAATTATGACAAATGTATTTGAAAATGGTAATTTTTGCCAAACGATGAACAAGTCCTTTTTTAAAATAATAACAAGAGTGCCAAATTGTCACAAGATACGCCCGT